>VXAY01002772.1:863575-887546 GCA_013399855.1 Oxyruncus cristatus | reverse complement strand
GTGCGCCGCGCGCGAGCCGCCCGCGCTGGAGCCGCGCGCGCCGTCCCTGCTGCGGCACGTGCGGCTGGAGAACCTGGCGGCGGGAATGAGCGGCGGCGTCCTGTCCACCCTGGCGCTGCACCCGCTCGACCTCGTCAAGATCCGCTTCGCAGGTGAGGCCGGACCGGCCGCTCTCCCGCGGTCCCGTGCTACAGGCGCACGGACGTGCCCCGGCTCGCCGTGCCCGGCCCGGGGCGCGCCGCGCTGTGCTGACGAATGCCCTTGCGGTGCAGCCCCACTGCTTGGGATAAACTGGCCGTGAGCCGAAAGGAACGGTCTACGGTTCCCTCTGCCCCGCTATCCCAAAGCTCACTTTTCCTGTCATTTCTAGGGACTGTAAAATGTGCCGTGTGCCTCGAGCTGTTTCCAGGCAGATCAGAGTGCTGGGCAGCCTCTTCGCTCCCGTTTCGTGACCACCGGTGCGAGAGGACACGGGAGCGCTGTCAGGTTTTAACAGGCGGATTTGTTCCAAGCCCTCGTTCGAAGTTCACCTCTATGTCAAGGATTTTCAACAGTAGTAGTAGCAGCAGTTTTGTAATAACCTGAGTTGTTAACAGTAGTGGTATTGTTTTGCAGAAAACTCTTAACTAGTTTGTTTTTTTCCACAGGGGAACGTGACAGGTTCTCTTGATTTTTCTGTTAGTGTAAGAAACACGTCTCCCACTTATCATATTCCCTTTTAGAGAGCTTGAAACGGTTTGCTGTATCTCTGGATTATTATCTTAGAGACATGGCTTGTCAAAACAAATAGGAGACTATCACAGAGAGGTTTTACAAAATTTACAGCATTACTTTTCCAAACAGACTTTTTATAAAGTTGGATTTAAACAGTTCTTTGCATATCATAGGTGGGCACACCCTGGGCTGTGTTATGAAAAGTGTAACTAGCAGAGGTGCTTTTCTCTCTCTATTTTCCACTTGTAAGATTACATTTGAAGCACTGTGTCCAGTTTGAGGCTCATCAGTGCAAGGAAGACATGAGATACTGGTGTGATTCCAGCGGAGTGAAGGGGCTGGAGCACATGGCATGGGAGAACAGGATCAGTTTGGCCTCAAAAAGGAAAGGCTGAGGAGAGATAATTGCAGTCTATGATGATGTGATTGGATGTCTCAGAGAAGGTAACGCCAGATTCTTCTTGGAGCTGAATAGTTAATAGGGCAAGAAGGAATGGGCACAAGCATGCATGTGGAAAATTACAGTTATTTATTTTGCTGTGAGAGTGCTCGGATACTGGAAAAGGTTACCCAGACAAGCTGTAATCTCTTCAGCCTTGGAAACATTCAGGAGTCAACTGGTCATGTCCCTAAGTAACCAGATCTAATTAGATCTGTTTTGAGCCCGGGTTTGGATTAGGTGCCTTTTGAAGTCGCTTATTTTCACATGCTTTTTTGGGTTGAAAATAACAATTCCTAAGTTTTATCTTTAACTAGGCAGTAAGAGCTGATACTAGAAATGAATGTTGTGAAGGTTCTTGCCAGCATCATTGACTGACAGACTTGCATTGATGTTTCTGATTTCCTGCGTTGTTTAATTTGCTTATAAACTTGGTAAAAAAAAATTAGAAATGTCTTTGAGAAGGGTCTAGCAGCACTTATTCAGGGGGGAGAAAAGAGATTTTTGGTTTTTGTTCTAGTTTTGCGTAATTCTCCAGGTGTTGAGGCCTTGTCACAATACGCTCAAAAAGCATTTTATGAAGTCTGTCACTCCATACAGACTGTAAACAAAATGCAAGGGAAACGAGTAATAAATGTGTCATTGAACAGAAAACTGTTTACTGGATTTAATCTTGATGGGGACTCAAAAACTACATTGATTGTAAAACTTTGAGATTAATTTTCAGTACAATTGCAGTCTAGCCTTATGTCTGTATTAAGAATGAAAGCTGCTGCTATGTTGGCATCATAGAGTAATTTAGGTCAGAAGAGATATATGGAGTTCACCTCCTACTCAGATAAGGTCTGTTTAGATCAGTTGGCAGTCTTGTCTGGTGGATTTTTGAGTGGCTCCAAAGATGTTCTTCAGGCAACTTGTTCAAGTGTTTGGCCACTCTGCCAGATAAAGAGTTTTGGTCCGAATTCCTTATATTACAGCTTGTGTCTGTTACCTCTTGTCGTCTCACCATGCACCGTACCACCTATATCATGAGTAATGAGCTTACTCCCCTGCTGTTATGGTAGGAGCAATAGTAGCTACCACTGTGAGTTGTGTGGACATCCATGTTCTGTGTGAAATCTGTCAAACAAAAACTTGTATGTTTTTTCTATTTTTGACAGTGATACTTTCTGAATATTTGGACAACCAGTTGTTAGGTTATTAAGTGGGAGAAGTGGATGCATCTGGTGTTTCCCTGCAAATGCATTCAATGAGAGTAGAAGAGCACAGGAATTTTTGATGGCAGTGACCTTTGAGTATTTTGATAAAAACTGACTTAGGAATCATCAGGAAGACATAACTCATTGCCTTATAAAATATTTTAAAGAGGAAGATTGAGTTTAAGCATTGTTATGTGGGACTCCCTTTAAAAATGTATTGTCAAGGACCCCACCCATATCATGTGAAATATGATACAAAATGGGAGGGGTGCTAAAAAGAAGACACAAAAAACTTAAAGTTGAAGCTGCTGCTCACCAAAAATGCGCAGCAGTGCAGATTGATGGCAAATTTCTTCTTACAGAGAAAAAGAGTTCTTTATCTTTTTTTTTTCTTTTTCCCTCCTTTTTTTTAAAGTTCTTTAACTCTAGACTTAAGAAGCTGTAAACCCCAACTCTTGCTTGCTTGTGAAATAATACTTTTAAAATACAGTTGATCAGTTAGGTCGTGTTCATTTACAGCTTGCTTTGGAGGCTGTGGACTTCTCTGGTGGCTCCGACACAGCTGAACTTTATGTTTCCTGAAATATTTTTCAGTATAATTTCTTTCTTTCATAGTAAGTGATGGATTGGAGCTGAGGCCAAAATACAATGGGATTCTCCACTGTATGACCACTGTCTGGAAGCATGAAGGACTACGAGGCTTGTATCAAGGGGTGACTCCAAACATGGTGGGAGCAGGGGCTTCCTGGGGACTTTACTTTTTTTTGTGAGTAGAACTGTACGATGTGTCATATCCTGCACAATGTAATATTCAGATATACACTGCTTCTTCTTTGGGGGGGGGGTATAAATGTGTGCTAAGTGACTTACAAACTTGTGATTCTCTTAATTAGTCCAGGTCTGTTACCCTTTATTATGGTTTGCTGTTTTCAAATTTAAGAGGCCTTGTTCCTTTGTCAGGTACAGTGCATTACCTTGATGCTGTGAAAATACTTGAGGAATAGTGATATTATTCATGAAGAATTCTCTAAAAGTGCCAATGCGCTGTGTTTAAAACCCCATGAAAAACAAAAACTTAAAATGATGTGTTAAGAATTAGAGAACATGATGAGATTTTCTACTAAAACTAAATGTTTAACTGTTTTTTAATCATTTTAGTGACAGTTCTTTCATTGTTTTTGTCGGTTGATGGGATTTGCTTATAAAGCTCATTTTTTAGTATTCTACTTTATTAACTCTATAACTGACCTGATTTACTGCTGATCCTTATTAATTGAAGCATGCTAGGGAATACTTAGCTGGTGTGGCTATGCAACCATCACTTGTCAGTTGTCTAGACTGTTATTGTTGTACTTCAATCCTTAAGCTTTGCTGTAGATTCCTGTTGACAGTTCAGCTCCTGTTGACAATTTCTTAATCCACAAGGCTACAAACTAGAACAAGAGAAAAAAGCTCAGTGTATTTAGGTGCTAGAAGATAGATACTTGTCAGTGTTGCTCTCAGTCAAAAGGAGGCTATCTAATTTGTTCTTTTAGAAGTTAATTCTTGAGATCTGATAGCTGTTTCAAGATGCAGTCCCATTGATACTGCCAGTTTAATAATAAAATTTAAATATGCATTATAGTAGGTCACTTTAAAGAGCTAAGTGCTCAGAGATCAACTAATCAACTAAACAAAGATAGTTTGGGTATCTTTTTTTTTCAAAGGCTGTGTGCCACCATGATCTTGAGAGGCATTTTGTTGTTTTGGGGTTGTTTTTTTAATGATGTAGGTCTGTTTTCACCTTTACCAAACGATATTTTACATTTTCCAGTTACAATGCCATCAAAGCTTACAAGAAGGAAGGAAAGATGGAAAGTCTAAGTGCAACCGAACACCTAGTGTCAGCTGCAGAGGCTGGTGAGTTTAAATTCAGAGAAGGTTAATGTTCACTTCTAGCCTTTCCATATGTTGCTATCTGCCTTTCGGTGTCAGTGCATCTTACAAGTGGCAAGTGTAAGTGTTCAAGCCCAAATGCAATCATTTATTGTCTGTAAATAAAATAATAAGGTCTAACATTAAAAGATGGATCACCGTAGTCTGTTCAGTTTTGCACAGAATTAGATGTTTTCAAAGCATCTTTTGTCCTTGTTTTCATTGTGCATAAGTATTTTCCACATCTAGTGTCATATTGGGTTCCAAAATATAATTATATAGATCTGCTGCTATCAACTTGTTACATGTTTAACAGTTAGACCTGAAAAAGACAAGGCTTATTGAATCACAGACTCATAGAATGGTTCAGGTTGGAAGGTACCTTAAAAATAATCTAGTTCCAACCACCTGCCGTTGACAGGGACACCTTTCACTAGACCAGGTTGCTCAAAGCTCCATCCAGCCTGGCCTTGAACACTGTCAGGGATAGGGCATGCCAGCTTCTCTAAGCAACCTGTTCCAGTGTCTCACCACACTCACAGTGACTAATTTCTACCTAATATCTAATCTAAACTCTCATTTTGAAGCCATCCACCCTTGCCTTAACATTATCTGCCAATTGAGAAGATGTTGGAGCATTCATTTAATGTTGAAATGTAAGGCATACTGTTTAATGTGAGAAATAGTAATGGGTTCTTTTACAACTTTGTTTTCAATAGCCTATAAAGCTATAACAGGTTGCTTTTATTAACCTATCGGTATGATAAAGCAAATTTCTCATGACTGAGGTGGCCATTAAATTTTGAGCAATTGTATACCTGAAGAATAACTTTGATAATCAGGATTACATTAAGAAATTACTTATATATCCTATCTACTACGATTATGCTACTAACTGTGGAAAGGTGAGGCAAAAAAAGGGGATATACTAGGAATATGCACCGTGTGCTCTGCAGAAGTACCCCCAGCAGGAGTAGGCTGGATTTTATTGTGAGCTTTGAAGGCAGAGGAGGAGAACAATGGAGGGTATAAACTTTGTCTGTTTTAAGTAATATGAGTACTCTTGTAGGATAAGTAGTTTTGTCATTTTAGAAGCCTGTGTTACATTGGACTGAACAAACTGGGACAAGCTTTGGAGTTGGCATAACAATCAGTCTGACTTCCATCTGTTCTCAGGAGCCATGACTCTCTGTATCACAAACCCAATATGGGTAACGAAGACACGACTGGTGCTACAATACAACGCTGGCGTTGATCCATCGAAGCGGCAATACAGAGGAATGGTTGATGCTCTTATAAAGATATACAAGACAGAGGGCATTCGTGGCTTGTATAAGGTAACAAAATTTAAGAAAAATTCCAGAATTGGCTGACACCACTCAGTAGCATGCTGAGACAAAAAAAAAAAAAGGGGGCAAGTAATTTTTTGTCATAGCTCACTTACTTTTATTCTGTGAGTTATTCCCACTGGAGAACTGCAGAAAAAAAGCTTAATCAGAAGAAAAGCTGTTACACTGTTGGGATAGAGGACAGAGGAAATCCTGAATAATACAGTGTAAGCTTTATGACTAAGCCATCTTCTATTGGGTGATAGAGAGCAAACTGCTTTGAAACTTTTTTGAGTTTTTCTATAATTAGAATGTGGATAAGCAGGGCAGCAATAGTATAATCTATCTTGCTGCTAGTCCTTTCTTCCATTTCATCCCTTATCTCTGTCTTTCTGACATCTTGTGGAAGATAACATATGACTAAAGTACTTGCTAATTTTTTCTTCCACAATGGATGGTTTCACAACTGTTTATTTGCCCTCTAGTTATTGACGTCTGTGGTCTGTCATCTCTAGATGCATAAAATATGCGGACTTCTAAATATGGTCTGCATATGTGTGGGGGTTTTGTTCCCTTTAATTTAGGGAAACAGATGGCAACTGGATTTGGACTTTTTGCCTCCTCCTTCCTTCAGGTCATGACATCAAGATTCATTCATCAGTGCCTGGAAGTTGTGAAGAAACCTATTTTAGTTCAGTCTGGCTCTTCTCCTGCAAGTAATGCTATAGAATCATAGAATCATAGAATGGTTTGGGTTGGAAGGGACCTTAAAGATGGTCTAGTTTCAACCCCCCTGCAGTGGGCAGGGACACTTTTCACTAGATCAGGTTTCTCAGAGCCCCATCCAACCTGGCTTTGAACACTCCTAGGGATGGGGAACAAGACCACTGTCTCTTGCAAATTGTCCTGATTAAAGAACACTAACTTCTTTTATTTTCAGTGAAAAATGTAATCTTTCCTATGCTGAAAGACTAGTATGCTTCATGGCAACAGATGCCAAATTCTGACACCAGGAACAAGGCACCCTACTTAATCCTAAATTGAAATTGTCAGGATTTCTGATTTGCCTGCCTGGATGTCTGCTCTGTTTCATGTAGATAAGTTCTAATTTCATGAATCTGTTAGGGTTTAAGATGTCCTTCCACCCTTCTTTTCAGATTATTCGTGCATGTAACATGTGTTGCCTTTGGCATTAGACACTTCTTTGTAGTGTTAATCTGCAAATGAGGAACTAAACCAGCTACTTCCTTTGAAAGAGCAAATTACTTGCTTAAATCCGCAAAGAAGGTGACCTAGATAGGTCCTGAGTGACCTACATAAGTTTACACACTGAGCAACTTTCCTTTGATGTCAGGACTCTCTAAACCTTGTCTATACTGGGGAAAAAGGCACCTCTTCAGGTGGCTCTTTGGCTTATACATACTTTAGCCTTCCTCCTTTTTCAGTGTTTGAGGGCGTTATTTTTCTGTTTCTTACTCCATTTGAAATTGGACAGCTGAAGTTTTTGTAGTACACACACGTCTTCTTTTTTCTCATAATCTTAATTTCAGCAAATTATAACAAGTAAGAATATCTCAGATAGTGCCAACAAAAGTTGGAAATAAAATCTGGAAGGAGATTAGTCTTCCAAGGAATGGTTTTTCTGTCCAAGCAATTCCGTATCTTGCTCTTTGTTGTACAGGTGCTGTTACTAGTCTGAGCAAATCCTTTCAGTCCTTTGAGGCACAAGGCTAGTAATGTCAGGGTACATCAATCTTTTGAGCAGGGGTCAAAGCTGTCTTTAATCGCTCTTCCGGGTATTTGGTCATTCATTGAACTGTAGTTCTTCTGAATCTGCGTTCCTCAGTAAGTTGTTTTTCTTGCACTCGGCCCGGTTTTTTTATCCATTAGGCTTTGTCCTATGGCCTCCATCCCCCAGGTGACTGGGGACAGAGCTGCTGTGCTGCACACCAGGCTGAATTAAAAAATCAGTTTGGGGTTATGTGATTTTAACATACCTGTGGATCTGTTGGACATCTGAGCTCTAAAAATTACTTTGGCATGAAGTTGAATGTCACGCAACCATCTTCATGTTATGAGTACTGTCTTGTTCTTTTCAAGCATAAGGCAGGAGAGACCGAACATTGTAAAATAATTGTAAGATGGAAGGAATTGGCACTTTTAGGAAAACATAAAATATCTCTGAGCTCTTGGGAAACTGCTAGATGTATAGTCTAGAGTTACTGACTGCTAAAACATCCATCAAGAATGCAACTAACATTCTTCCTGGCCTCGATACTTCTGTATGTGTATTTTAAGTTTCAGCCTCTTCTAGTGATGATGTAGAAGCAGCAACTGGAAATAGAGCAATTCTTAATAGACAGCAGTAAGACATACAGGAAGTGCAGAAAATTTAAGGATATTAAAGTAAAATCCAGAGTCATCAAGACTGAGAATATTAATGCAGTGTGCATTAACAGAAAAAAAAAAATCCTGGCAGTAATGTGTGCTTGTTACCAAGTGCAATATATTTGGACACTTCTGTGTTGTCATTTCACCTTTGGTAGGCAGGATTCTCTGCTCTGAGGGTAAAGTATTTTTTCCAGTCCTTTAACGTCTAAGGCACTTAGACCTCTTTATTTTTCTATGCTTTTGCTTATGCTATTTTTCTTCTTCTTGCAAATATGAAGCTTGTAAGCTAAGTGACTTTTTACATCTTTGTAATTGTACTCAGCAAAATTCATTGAGATTTGGCCATCTTGACTTTAAATTCAGTTACAGGTTTTACGGAGAGATATAAGCATAAGTAACTTTCATATAAGAGATGGTATCATTTTTCACCGTGAAGGAATCAAGCTCCATGGGCAGATAACAGCATACTTCAGTGTCTTTCTGCACAAGTAGCCAGAGCAGGGCACCCTGATACTGCAGGTCTTTTGCACACGGAGAACCCAAATGAAGACAACACTAAGCAGATTACAAAGGGAATTTGCTGCATTCTGAATTACAGAATATGCCAAGTTGGAAGGGACCCACAAGCATCATGAAGTCCAATTCTTGGCCCTGCACAGAACCATCCCTAAGAATCACACCATGTGCCTGAGAGTATCATCCAGAAACTCCTTGAACTCTTTCAGGCTTGATGCTGTGACCACTTCCCTGGGGAGCCTGTTCCAGTGCCCAACCACCCTGGATCTTCAGCACTTACAACTCTTTAAGCCAACTTTAAAATACTTCTTTTATTCACATTATCTGCTGTTCAGGATTATATGCTTTACCATTTTAATTTCTAATTGTATATTCTGTCTATTGTTCTAATCCCCTAAAAGAGAATTCGAACAGGATTTCTTTGAGAAACCATTGATCTTGTCAAGCCTGCATGGCAAAAATCTTCTAAGGATAAAATTTGGAATATTAAAGTAAAAAATACAAAGGAGTACATGAAGTGAAATTGTTTTAAAATTGATATTCACATAGATGAAAAATAAATACCAGATTCTATCAAATGCTGTGGCAAGAAAGAATTTTGTATTAAATTATTCTGAGAATAAGAAAATAGGAGTATTTTTCAAAAACTTGCTCAACCAAGATATTTCAGTACCGTGAAGAAACAGTTTTGCTTTGAAACATGTTCCCAGAAGAACACATTGTTATGTATGATCAATAGAAGCCTGGGTCAGCTCTTATTTTACTGAGACACATTGGCTGACAGTTACCTCACTCCCTTCTTGCATTTTTTAGTATTGGCCCAACATTAAAAGTCCCTCAGTCTTTGGAAGCTTTCCTCATCAGCACAAGACTTAGAGCGTGCCGGCACTCATTTATCATCAGTAGATGCTTTAGGACTCTTGGGAGCAAGTTATCCAAATCTGCTGGCTTAAATTTTAGAGTTTAGCACTCTTAAACATTGTTTAACATTCTTCCTTTGTTGGTGGGGAAAGTATTATCTCATTCTCCTATGATATAAATACATCATTCTAATTTTTTTCAAGTGGAGAGCAATTACTTCCACTGTCTTTTAACAGTTTTATTGTCTCATCAGGGATAAATATTTATGAAGATTTTCCCTGCTGTCACTGTCCATAAATTTCATACTGTTCCTTGTTCTCCTGACACAGATAATTTTTTCTTTGATACTTCTTATAATTTTGCTTTTTCTCTTCTCCTTCTGTTTTTATAATATTGGTTGATTTTTGTTTCTGATACAGGTTTTGTGAAAACCAAAGTTGTCCATTTCCCTCTGTTGCAGCCCTTTGGCTTCAAGCTTCACAAAAGCCTATGGTTATGCTCACAGTTGACAAAGTACAGATACGGAGTTTAATTCCACTTATGACCATGTCTGGGGAAGTGGTTTTTTGGGGACTTTCACAAGCCCTTAATGCATTTCATCAGTTCATGGTCACTGATGATGGGTTCATGACCATTGTTTTCTACTGGGAGAAGAAATTTATCCGCATTTATCAAATTCTAAAAAATCACTTCCTGAATGGCTGTAATATCAAAAGCTTAAGAAATCTATAGCATGCAGAGAGCTGATCTCTGAAGTGATGAAAGCTCTGTGCGATTTTTATGCCTTCTGTAGTTTTAGTTGGTTTGGATTTTTTCTGCAATTCAGAAGTTTATCATTTTGTCTTGTTAACAGTATTTCAGTGGACTCCAAACAGGTTCCCTTTTCTTCTTCTTCAAGCTTTTAATAGTATATTGTCCTTATTCGACATTCTGGACTTCCCATTTAGTCTAACACAGAGTTTTGAGTCTGGATACGTTTTTTTTAAATTCCTTTTTCTTGCCTGAATGAATCATAGGAAATCTAATAAAACTGTTCAATATCAATGTATTTTTTTTGAAACTTTGGTTCTTTGAGTCCTTTTACCCACATTTTCATCACTAACTCCATTATAATTGTCCCCTTGTAACAGTTTTTAGCAAGTTTTTGGCTCCCTTAAGACGTTTCTGGCCAAGATGATAAATCCCCCATTTATTTGTATTTTTCAGTCTAAGTGACCAACAGTTCAAAAAGAGATTAGTGCTTTTCAGAACCCATGCAGCTGGTAGCTCATTTTCATGGAGTAGTCCTGTTCCTGAGGGAGCTTCTGTCTTTTCTTTCTTGTGGAGACTCTTCAGAAAATACTTGTTTTCCCCCTTCATTTCAACTTTTTTTGAAACAAAAGGTTGATGTATATTTCCATATTACACTCTTACTATCCAATACTGCCTCTTACAAGTGGGGAACATTTCCCAGACTGCTTTGTCACACCGTTGGGCACTTCTGCTGGGCTTCCTTGAAATGTGCTTATAGCAGGGTGAGGAATGCACTCAAACTGATCTGAATCTTAGATTTAATTCTTTAATGTAAATCACCCGTAAGTACTTGTATGAGTTAGCTTTTCATCTGTGCCCTTCAGCTTTCCTGTGTGTGCGTTTATGTGTTTCTGTGTGTAAGAAACACAGTGCTGGAGTAGCTCACTCTCTTTCTTCTCCCACAGGGACATGGGTGAGTGGGGGACATGGCAGTGTTAGGTTTGTGGTTGGACTTGATAATCTTAGAGGTCTTTTCCAAACTAAACGATTCTATGATTCCATATAGGCCCACACATTTTTAATACAGAAATGTATATATATCATAGATAGATATTTATGTAGAGACACATACATGCAAACACCTATCTATTTCCGGGGCTTGATCACAGTAAATTTTTTGTGCCTCTACTCCTGGTGGCCCTTCTCACTGAAATGCCAGAGTCTCTCATTGGCTTACCAGTTTCAGGTTCTACAGGGGATTTAAACCCCTTCGTGCCAGTTTCTGAGCAGCACATTTGCAAGACTGCAGCTTGATTTGTGTTCTTGCAATCCTTATCCGTGTTACCAGCTTGTGCTTTATCAGGTGGAGGCCCTGGGCCACTTGTCCTATCTTGGTGACTCAGTAGGTGTCTTTAGCCTGTATGTCATTTGGAGAAAAGTACCATTTTTACATGTTTGTGTGGTGCCTGCCATTAGGAATACCAGCCCAGAGTCGGCTCTGACCATACTGCACAGCTAGTTATGCAGGCACGGTCTGTAAATTGAGGACATGTGATGTGTGTAAGCTGTGCTCTGTCAAGCTGTACGGTTTTTGTGCATTATTCTTTAACCTTGTTTTATTCCTTTTTTAGGGATTTGTGCCTGGGCTTTTTGGAACTTCACATGGAGCACTTCAGTTCATGGCATATGAGGATTTGAAAGAGAGATACAACAAGTATAGAAACAGAGTATCAGATACAAAATTGGTATGATGCTTGAGAATAGAAGTGTGTTGTGGCATGTGAATAAATACAAATTTATTCCATTAGGTTATAGAGCAGCCAAATGTGCAAAGTATTGATACATTAACTGGAATGTAGAATATATAGAAGGAAATAATACTTTTTTACTTTTTAGGAACAAGCAACTGGTTAGCGCTACTTTTGGAAATCAACTTCTTATTTTGGCAAATGTTTTGAGAATTTTAGAGGGAGGAATGTTTTTTGTCTTATTTTTTGGAACCACAGATGGTGCTGTTAAACCCTGGAAAACTGGTCAGGTGCAAGTTGGGCAAAGGTAGTTACTTTTGGAAGAAGTGTTTCCTTTGGTAGGAATGAGAGGGCACAACACATTTTACAATCAATTATTTGTAGCACTGCATATAGTAAACATAGACATTTTTTTAATATGTGTATTATAAGGGGAAAAATTTAAAGTATTGTTTAGTTCAACTTATAAAAATCAAATAAGATTTGGGGAAGTGGGCTAATTTAAACCATACTTAAGGCAAACCCAGGAATTTTTGTTGCTTCTAGAACACTGTGGAATACATAATGATGGCAGCTGTATCCAAAATATTTGCTGTGTCAGCAACATACCCTTATCAAGTTGTGCGAGCTCGTCTTCAAGATCAGCATAACACATATTCTGGTGTGTTTGATGTGATCCGCAGGACATGGAGGTAGGAATGCAGAATTGAAAGCTTATATCATGGAAAGTGACTCTTACAGAATCAGAACTTTCTTGGCTGGCTTCTGTGCTGACTTACAAAACCAGGGCAACTCAGAGCACACCAGATGTTATCTGTACAAGGTTCTCTTGTGCAAGATTATGCTAATAGCTATAAGGTGGGGACAAAGGAGGGGATAGGAGGGGGTGAATGCCAGTCTGCACGTTTCTGTTTACCCTGTCTCCCTCCTCTCTTCTACAGCAAATTTCACTTACAGGTTAAAAAATAACATTGACTTGGCTGATGTGGGGCTCTTAAACAATGAAGTCTCACTTGAACTGCTTTAGCTTGTCACATAGGACAGGAGCGTTGTGCAGATGGGAGTTGTGGCTAATCCAGGTTCCTGGCAAGGTGAAGTGAGCTAGCCAGAGCTGTTTATATGGATGTCCCTGGGTTACCCTGGGAGCTGACTGCATTCGTAGTTTGTCCCAGCTTCCTGTAGGTCCTTCAGAGAACTGTGACCTCACACCTATTCGTGTCTTCTCACCAACCTTCCCTCAGCTCCACAGTGCCTGTGAGAGTTTTCACACAGACTTCTATAGTAGATAAGGTTGGCCACTTATACTGGCCACCTACTGGGCAACCAGTATCCATCTTGCGTTGGACAGTGCTGCTGGGTTGCAGCATGTTGCTGGACAGGTATGAATGAAGTCTGGGGGTGTGAAGAGGTGCCAGCTGAACGAGTGACTGAGGCTGTGTTGTTCAGCAGCACCCTTGACTCAGAGGCAATACAACTATTTCGACTGAAGGCAGTTCAGAGCAAAAATAGCTCTGATGTCTCAGCACTGTGCCCTTCAGTGCTGCAGTCTGTAGGAAGGCTTATTAGTTCTGATGAAATGTAATACAGCCATTCTGGGGCCACTACTGTGCTCATGGTGAAACAAATGCAACCTATAGCCCTAGGAAGGGTAATGTAAACCACATCCAAGCACTTTCCAGGATCTGTCTTAACTGTGCTCATCACTCCAGGTATCCTAGGCCTCTGTGAAGCCTGAAAATATTATTAAATGTCTTTGAAACTTCCTAACAGCCCTAACATGAATGCTGATTCAAACTGGGACAAGTTAGATTCTCGTTTATTGGCCAGTAGAATCAAAATTCTGGAGGAGGTGCTTAAATTCTCAAAAAATAAATGCTGACTTTCCTTAGTTGTGTTGATTCTGAGCTCACTTGTTCTTACATGACCTAAAACCCCCAAGCTTTTCAGCCCTGCTGACTTCAGTGAGATTAAATATTTACGTGGTTTTTGGAACAGGCTGCAGAAATTTTAACTTATTTTAACCAGTTCTTGTGGCATGAAGAAAGATAGTAAATTGCCTTCTGCGTAGATAATACAAAAAAAACCCACACACAAAAAACCACCCAAGTCCTAGGCTAGATAACTGATCTCCATAATATGTTCAGAAAAAAAATAAAGATGGGTTAATATTTGATAAACTTTGAACACTGTCTGAAATTGTTATTTCTAACCTGAAGTACCTCTCTCAATGGGAGTTCAAGAAGAAAAATGCCAGGCTTTGTTTTATGTCTGATTTCTCTTAAAAGACATGAATTAAAACCAAATGTTTTTCTTTGTCTTTAAAGGAAAGAAGGAATTAATGGATTTTACAAAGGAATTATCCCCAATGTGATCAGAGTGACTCCTGCCTGCTGTATTACCTTTGTAGTTTATGAAAATGTGTCTGGCTTTTTACTTGGTTTTAGAAAAGAAAATAATTAAAAGTACAAACTTGTGTTCATAAGGAATCTATCCTCTATTTTTTATATTTATGATCTGGGAAAAATTTAGTTCAGCAGTCTTTTTTGACACTGAATTGATCTGGTATTTTGAGGAAAGAACATAGAGACAGTAAAACCCTGCCAACATCTCTCCTGTTGAACGTTCCTGCGTTGCTACTTTCCTCTCTGTATCGGCTGTGTCTGCTTGAAACAGATGTCTGCAACTGTGAAATAATAGCACTGTGACTGGGTGAAGGCAGCTCTGCAGCAACTCAGTTCATCCTGGCCTGCCTGGAATAACCGACTAAGCTGTTTCAACAAGTCTCGAGATAACAGTTGGTCAGATTCTTCTCCTGCATAAGTGGAAAATTTCATATAAAAGCAACTCTGGCGCCTGTCAAAACTTTTTAAAATCTGAGTCTCATTAAGAAACGAGCAATGTCCTCTGAATCCACCTCTGTGTTATTTGTCAGATTTTAGGATATGGAATGCTCCAGATTCCGTTGCTCATCCAACACAAAAATTCTGCCTCAGTGGGGTGCAGTTGGAAACTAGTATTGTTTTTTAAAACAGCTATCCATTCTTGGGTTTGAATAATTGCCAGTCTGATGCAACACAGTTCTTGTATCATACCAGGACAGACTTGCTTTGTGGGTTTTGACTCGGTTTTAGGACCAGACAAAAGTGTATGTTGTGTGCATTGCTCACCACTTACTTAATTCATTTTCTCTCTCTTCCCTTCTCTCTCCATCTCTCTCTGTCTCCCTATGCCAGAGTCTGTTCCATTGCTGATACATCTGACCAAATATTACTAAGCAAATGCATATGTGAAAGTGGGCTTACATTTTAAAAATGAAGAATTTTTTCTAGTAATCCATAGTGAGGCAGTGTCAAACCACTGTAAATAACAAATATGACCATGCTTATTTTCGGTAATATTCTGTGGAAAAAAAAGAAGTCTGTAACTAGTCTAAAAAAATCTTGTGCACAGGTCTTTCTTTTAAAAAACAGAACGATCCTTTAATGCCTTCTGATTTGGCTTAAGGAAAGGACTGTTAAGAATATATTGATTGCTAATTTAGTGATAAATTAAATTACAGTACATCTCATTAAATTTGTATAACAGTGATGGTTGTTTGCTTGCCAATAATTGCTGTCAAGGATATGTACTTTTTGGAGGTCTGGGTTTGCTGGTTTGGGGTTTTTGTAGTTCTTTAAGACCATATTATCTGCCTTCTGCTGTTAGTAAGAAGATTTTAAGTATCTAGAAAGTATCATTTAACTAGGAAATAAGTTAGCAAAGATTATCAACAGGTAGGGGGAAATTAGTCAGTTACATAAGGAGCGGAATAATCACTTAAAGAAGTTTCCTGTTTACCAGACTAACTTAAAGCAGAAGGAAGGAGTTTTAATAAAAATTAAACAGATTAGGGAATTGGTTTCATTTTTAAGTTAAAATTTGGAAAACTACAGAAACTACTCAATATTTTGAATCTACATTCACCAATCCACTTGCTTGTTTCTGTAGATAGTATTGCCACATACAACATTTTTTGTATAACTAACTTTATTAATAATTTCCACTTTCTCTTCCATATTCCCATTCCCTCTACTGATACAGTTGATAATCTCATCTGGGGTCATTATGGCTGGCTTTGGTTTTTATTACGGAAGGTTCCATGTGTATTTATCTAAAGATAAATTTACTGGAAGTTTACCATGCAAAGTACTATGTAGGTCCGTAACAGCTACTAACTTCTGCCTTTGGAGCGTGTTTACTTGGGTTTGTGTGTTTTCTAGTACACAGGATGAGTTTAATGGAATGCTGAATTAACTCTGCCAGCCAGGGTCCAAAATACATTGTGAAGACATGAAAAAAAATCATAAAGAAAAGAATAAAACCTATGCACATACTACCCTGGATCAGTGTGCTCCAGGCCCAAAACAGCTTACTCATGCCTGCGAAGACAGGCTGCAAGCATGTGCACAATCAGTTACTGTATGTTAACTGACTCTCTGTAAATTCACTCCATAGCTCAGCTCATAGTAACTTGTTTGTGTTCAGGTACCTTAAAACCCATCGTCCAGTCCAATGAAAACAGTACAGTCCTTCAGAGACAGAATACCAGCTCTGTAACTTGCTGGCTTGCAGCAGATCTCACACACAAGCTTGCAGCCCAGTGCTCCCCTTGCTGCAGGTGTGCTCCTCTGGCATCCCCAGCAAAAGCTCCAGGCAAGAGCTACCAATCTGAGAGAGGCCTGGGGAAAATCTTATAGCGTGTTCAGAAAAGAAGCTTGAATTTAATCCTAAATAGCTGAAATAAATTAATTATTTCAGATTTAATGTTTTTTCCTTTTAATTTCTGGGAAGAGTGTAGATTTCTGCATGTTGTACATGCTTTTCTTGGGTCTTTTTATTTCATTATTGTAAAATTGATTTTGTAATACAAACATGATTATTGTTTCTCTTTAGAATGTGTACAATTTTTAAAAATATTTGAGTATATCACTTGCAGAATTTGGAGGAAAATACTTAAAATACTGCAGCTAATGCTCTACCAGCGTGATAGGTGTTGTCACTCACTTGTAACAGCTGTGACATCATTGTTTCACCTTACCAGTACACTTTTTGAAAGCCGAGGCATTTCAACCTGCCTTTTTTCTGGATCTTCCAAACTGTTTAATATATCTAGCTTTTAATGAATTCCAAAGTGATTCTATGTATCTGAAAGGCTAAATCCAGGAAAATTATTTTATTGGAGCAATGAAATAAAGTTTTATAGCTGTAAAATTATTTAATGTCTGCATCCTAATAATGGAGACCAGTCATAGATGTTTATATTGAAATCCGGTCTTTCAAGAAGCAAAAGAGGAAAGAAGAGCTTAGATAGTCTATTTTTACTTAGTTATTCAGAACGAGGTATTTAATGCTTACCACATCATCTAGGTCACAGTTATGTCACAGGAGTTTGTTGAGACAAGACTGTAACAGCAGATCATGTTACTCTGCAGTCAGGTTTACAGGAATAGTTGTTATATATGTTTTCTGAAGGCTAAAGCAAAGACCTGAATTTACTTTCTTAGAACTTTAAAGTCTTCTAAAAAAATTGTGTACCACAACACCATGTAAAATACCTCAAGCAGATTAATGTTCAATAAAATAGCCTGTATTTTTTTTTTTTTTGTAAAAGGTCTTATTTATTTGATACAAAAAGTTACGGATAATTCTTAGAACAGTGGTGGTATTACATCAAACAAGGAATTTAAAAAGTTAATGAACTTGGGTTTGATATTTATATTCTACAATGATTATTATAAAAAGCCTCTGCAATGTACAAAACAAGGCTAGACAAAGGCTACAGATGCAAGGCTTGGGTGCCTTTCAGTCCAGTACTTGCATCCAAGTCTATTGAAGTAAATTCTGAAGAAAATAGTACAAAATAAAAAAAAAAAAAAACAGAGATATTATAAAAAGGGAGGGGAAGTTATTTTGGCAGTTCTTCAATGATGATTCGGGAGACTGAATTCCATCCAGTAGAAGCATCTCCCCGTGGATAATCAGAGCAAGTCCCGACCCAGATGGCAATGTCCACCAAGCCAGCATTGATCCCTTCGCACAGACCTTCCACTGGTTAAAGACAAAATTCAGGTTACCCCAGCAGACAATTCAATCCCTTTGTATTTCACAACTGAAGGTGGACACAAGCACTTAAGAACAGCAGTTCATTGCAAGCTTGTGCTGTTCAGTTAAACCTGAACAGCATTTTTGGAAATAGAAACTATTAGGTAGAGATGTGGCAACATCAGTTACAGTAATGCACCACCTCTGTTCATGCTGCTTGACAGCTGTACCTGCAGTACCTGAAGCAGATCACAATCCACAGGATGGCTAAATGGGAGGTGTACCTCCTGCTTTAAACATCCAAATTTACAAAATGGGAGCTGGGATATGGCTTCATACCCTTCCAACCATCTTTTTAACAGTGGTGGGGAGGGGAGATGGGGATGCAGCTGTACCTACCTGGCTTCCACAACTAAGCCCTGTAAAGGTGATTGCCACCTTGTAAGCTTTGCCACTCCTAATTTACTGCTTCTGTGTAAAGTTCCATTCCTGTTGCCCTTTTTTTGCCCCACTAGCACCACTAGGTGGTGGGTTCATGAAGACAGATAGGTCCTACTCCTTGATGAAAAAATCACAGAATCACAGAATCGCACGGGTTGGAAAGGACCTCGGAGATCATCAACTCTAACCCTTGATCCAACACCACCGCGGTTACTAGACTATGGCACTAAGTGCCACAACCAGTCTCATCTTAAAAACCTCCAGGGACGGAGAATCCACCACCTCCCTGGGCAACCCATTCCAATGGCTGATTACCCTCTCTGTCAAGAACTTTTTCCTAATATCTAACCTAAACCTCCCCTGGCAGAGCTTAAGACCATGCCCAACGATAGCTCTAGGCATTAGACTTCATGCAGCCATGCAGTACAGGGAGGAAAGTGGAGAAAGAACACAGGCTTGTTCATTCACTTTTCCTGGTGCTACATCCTTTTATGTTGAATGACTTCACTGATTTGCCTTTTGCTTAGCAATTGAATAATATCCACAGATATTTTGCTTTAGCGGTACTTCTGTGCCCCACCTGAAATTAAAAGTAGAAATTTCAGGAGGAATAAGTTGCATTTTATGCATAGATAATGTGCAAATATCAATACTGTAAGCCAGGATGAAACTGGCTATTTGGCAGTAAGGTAGTTTCTCCATAGGCTAATACAGCACAGAATGTCTCTGTATTCATGTTGTGGCAGAGATCAGTAGAACTGTCTGAATAGAAATCTCTTCCATTTCTAAATCTCAGGATAGAAGCGCGGGTGGGTCTGTGCGGCCGCGCTCCTGCAGACGGGTAGGGACCCGCTCCCGTGACCCGTCACCATGAAAAATACCACAACAAGAAAGTATCAATAAATAATTATAATACTGTTACTATCAATAGTCAGCTCTGAGGCAGCAGACTAAGAGTACCGAGTGTTAGCTAGCTGCTCTTCTGCCTCTTCTTTCAGTTCTCTAACTTTCTAAGGCAGGCAGCACTCTGGTACCTGCTACTGCCTTCTCCTCCATCTCTGCCCACACGGTCCCGGCATACATACCTGAAGATGTTCGGTGTATATTAATAGTGGAATTCAGCTCCGGGCTTCCTTGATCTAAGTATATTATGGCTTCAATAGGAAGTGGCCCAGCACACTCTGCACCATTAAAAGTAAAGTACCAGCGCTGACAACAGGCGTTTCTGCACTTCAGCCGCAGTGACCCACTGAAGAGCACGCGGAGAGCGCTGTTCGAGCGCATCTTGGTAAATGTACATTCCTGAGAGGAGACAAAAGTGCTTCAGTCGCAACCTCTGGGTTTGAAGCTATTTATTTTCCATAAGCTTGTATTTAGGAAATACATTTAGGAATATATTAATTTCTAAATGTTTTTGCTTTAGTCCCCTCTGGAGAAAAAAAAAAAATAATCAGGAAAAAGAATTGGAGCCTGGCAAATGCCATACAATGCAAAGATGCAAATCAGAAACAGCACTTCCTAGATGGTAATGAAGAATGGGA
The DNA here is from genome assembly GCA_013399855.1 of Oxyruncus cristatus. Classification (NCBI taxonomy): domain Eukaryota; kingdom Metazoa; phylum Chordata; class Aves; order Passeriformes; family Cotingidae; genus Oxyruncus; species Oxyruncus cristatus. The sequence goes on along the minus strand of VXAY01002772.1, from coordinate 867,641 downwards.
TTATGGAAATTCTTAACTTTATTTAGGTAACACCTGCTGTTAAATTGGTAGCCTAGTTACCTTCTGGGTTTTATGTCAAGAGTATGAGCTATCTGAAAGCTCCAGTCAAGCTTTCGGTCAAGTCACCGGATCACAGAATCGTTAGGGTTGGAATGTACCTCTGAAGATGACCTAGTCCAACCCCCAAGCCCTTGCATGAGAGGAGAGTACAATTTCTGTCTCTGCTAACAGAAATCCTGGACTTAACAATTATCACAAGATTTCTGAGAGGCTTAAACCCCGATAAAGACTCCATAACTGAAAAAGAAACATTTTCAGGTTTTTAAATGATTGTTATCCTGTCTTCAAAGTGCTTAATATCATGAGGGGGGAAAAAAAAAAATCTAGGGACGGTTCTGAAAGTACAAGGCTCAGAAGGCTCAGAAGTCTCACTTCTGAAAGTGAGAAGAGTTTGCTAAAAAAGTTGATTCTCCCTCTACAGTAATAGCAGTTAAATTACTCCAACCCCTCTGGGCTTTGCTTCATAGCTGGGATTGAGCTGGGATTTTTTCTAGGCTTGAACCACTGTGTTTGAAAGTTTTACACCCAGGGCTGCAGTGGAGGACAGACTGTTTGGGTTGGTCTGGGTAACATTAGCAATTCTCCCCAGCAATGCTGATCCTTTGCAGTAGCATCCTGTAACTGAGTTTCTGTGAACAACTGTTTTGAAGCAGGGGTTATAAAGGTGGGTACAATTAACAGATTAAAGATGTACATCTTTCCTTAGGATTGAAATAGTAAAGGAGACACTTTTTTGGTAGTATGACTGTCAGCCTTAGAGTTAAATATCTGGTCTTCTAAATGTACTCCGACACCAGCCACATTATTCTTTTGAAAGGAGAAAGTTCCAACAGGAAATCTGTATGGTTGGTCTGCCCAGCTCACAGAGGCAGACCTAGAGGCTGCTGTAGTGCAGCATCCTGGGCGAAGTGAACTTACCGCGATCTTCCCAAGGTCGATGCCGTAGTTAAGTGCGCTCCATGAGCACTGCTTGAAGTTGGGTGTCCAGGACTCCTCGATGCTCTCACGCATGCACTCGCCCTTCTCCCCTTTCAGCCCATCCCGTCCTGGGATCCCAGGTGTCCCGGGGATCCCGTTGGCTCCTGGGTTTCCATCCCGTCCAGGAACTCCACTGGGGCCTTGCAAGCACATACCATTATACTGAAACAGAGAACAGATCTCGCTGCTTCCATCCCTTGACTCCCTTGGCGAACCAAATAAAACACAAGTGAACAACAAAACACAAAACCCCCGCTGTGCCACAAGTTAATGGGCTACTTCTGCATCATCAAGAAAATGGTTCCAGAGAAGAAGAAAAGGGAAAAATAAGTTTTTGAAGATAAGCAGCACCAGCAGAGTTTGCTGTAAATTAAGATGCCATTTTGTTATAAAAAGATACATAAATCCTAGAATTAAAAATTTACCTAGTCCAAGAATTAAAACCTGTTGGAACACATCAGAAGAGTCAAAACATTTCAATACAGAAAAAAACCCCTCATGTGTTAATTCTTTCTCTTAACCCACCATTGCTTGTATAACTGTCTCTGCTAATAAGTTTTCTTTATTATTTTTCCTTTTTTTTTAAAGTAGAGAATTTTTTTCATTTCGTAGAGAGCAGAGGTTAACACTGGTTTTCTTTCCTCTGTCGTTGCTCCTCTGGGACAGAATCATGTCACAATAGTCGAGTCCCATAAGTCAGGCTCCAGGACGTACATGCATCAGTGGTGATGCAGATGTGGGAAGGATGCACACTAACATCCTTCCTAACATCACAATATTAGGAAAGGTCAAGTGTTGTTCTCCTAAACTGCACATTAACACATGTTGCCTTCATACTTTATGAAATTTGGGGTTGCCTTCCTTAGATATTAGGTTTGTGCTCCTTCCCCCAGCAGCCTGAGTGCTGGGATGCGGGAGGAGCACTGGTGTCAGCAGGTGCGGAAATGCCAAGCAGAAACCTGCAGAGTCTGGTGGTGGCTTTTACTTCAAATGCTCTTTCCCTTCTTGTGACTGACTGCTTGCTCTAGTCTTCAACCCAAAACCTCACAGATAACTGTATTCTGCTCTTCCACTTTCTCACACTTATTCATCTTCCTCTGCTTTAAACAACCTAATCCTCACCTGTTTCAGAAAGAAACAGTGCTGCAACTATTTCCCCTCCTGCCAGACATGCTCCTGTCTGCACTGCAGGAGCTGTAAACTACAGCCCCTGCCCTCTCTCCTTTGTCATACTGGTGAACTATTTTAGTCTGAGGTTGTGCCTTTTCACAGGCCTTAGTGCAAAAACCAGCATAGCCATTCCAGGCTTGGCTGGAGCCACAAAAATAAGTCAGTGACTATATGGAGAGGTCTAGTAAGAAGATGAGAGTTGGACTAATGGTTGCTGGCTTTCTCTTACTACCTCCACCGAAGAACACTGCTGGCTAAAAGCAGTGGAAGTAGTGGAATATTTTAATCAAGAAGGCCACTTTTTAGAAAAGTTAGCTGAAGAGAAGACTGGTTGGTAAAGCACACAGTGACCCAGGGGCCATTAGAATGATGGAAGGACATTTCTATTTCACGCAGCACCGATTATCTGCTTTTGCTGCTGCTTTCCCGTTGGACTCTATTTGTAACAGTGACTGGCTCTGTCTTTTGCGTGTGGTTACTCACCACAGAAATCCTGGATGTGGAAATGGGCAAGAGCTGGGGGCAGGCTAAGGCTCAGGCCCGTTACCCCTCCCATCCCCAGGGACACCATGAGGGGCTGGGCTGCCCTCACAGAGGGGCTGCCACCGTAGCGGCCCAGAGCTGCGCAGCAGCCTTCCAGGGAGAGCAACTCAGCCATTGGCCACCCCAAAAAATTGATGTGAGCACAAGAATTACCCGGGCTTTGGGCTCCATTCCAACTAAAGTCATCTGTCTTGCCAAATAAAGCCTTTTTCGTGCTTTCTCAAGCTGGAAATGCATAAAACATATTTTAAAATGTCTGCTGAAGGCAGGATCCCCTCTTGGGCATACCTTCATTCTATCCTGGCGTGGCTTTAGCTGAAGCGGCCTGTACAATCAGGCTGTGCCTGAGGGAGCTGCCATTGATTTACCTGCGTTGTGCTGCTCATTCTGTTACACCTAAAATGCCTAAAATACTGCTCCAACAGAAAATGTAAGCTCCTCCATGTGTACAGACTCCCTATTCCCAATGCAATTCAACTTCCACAATAAAAGTGAAAAGGCAATGAAGTGGTGTGAAAGGGAAGGAGCTTTGCTGTCAGTGGTTCTTCCAGCATACCACTTTAGGGGATCTCTCTGGAGATCACGAAAAAAATGGCCATGCCACTGATTTTCTATAGGAGGTGAACGGCAGTCCAGCAGTTCACAGAAACACCTTCACATCTGCTTTCTACATATCAAGGACTGGAAAATCTCCCTCCTCTCAAGTATCCCTGAGATGGGATAGTCCCAATGCATTCAGGTTTCTAATTGCAATGGAATTGCAGACAGTGGTACGCAGTCTCCACAGCCAAAGTGAGTAACGCATTCACAGGATTCCAAGGAAAAGTGGGCTCGGGAAGCATGCAGATACAGTTTTCAGGGTTGCTGCTGAAGGACAGACCTTTTTTTTTTCCATCTTGTTTTGTATTTCTCTCATAATTATTTATGCACTAGTCCTTTAGGAAGTAAGCAGCATTTACTGCTTCTGTTGGAAGGGCTGTAGGATTTCGACGTTCCCCTACAGTGGCTGAGGGCAGGATCCAGCCCACGGCGCTGCTTCGGGTCCCGCCGCGATGCCCCCAGCACCGGGCACGGCGGGGAGCGGGGTCTCTGCCGGCTCCAGCCGCAGCCCCCGACCCTGGGCCGATGGGGAAAACACCAAGACACGCACCCGGCCGCCGAAAACCCGCGGTCTCTGTCAAAGCCCGTCTAATCCCTTCTCGGCATTTTCCTGATTCAGCACAACCAGGGCGTAATTAACAGAACCCAAGAGAGAAGTCCAGCGGCGCGGGACCAGCGCTGCGCTGCCGGGAGCGGCGGAGAGGTTTTTCTTTTT
>VXAY01002772.1:829642-863476 GCA_013399855.1 Oxyruncus cristatus | reverse complement strand
CAGCGCCAGCAGCAGCAGCAGCGGGGCGGCGGCGAGCGGGGCGCGGGGCATCGTGCGGGGGGCGCGGGGCGGGAGGGGAGGCGGGGATGCGCCGGGGCCGGGGGGAGGCTGCGGCGCAGGAACCCGTGTCCGCCGCTCTGGGCGGCAGCGCGGGGATAAATGAGCCTTTCAGCGCGCGCAGCCCGAGCTCCCTCCCCGGGGAGGCCGGGAATTTCCATCCCGTAACGGAGCGGGACGGCCAGGCAGAGCCATCCCCCCGCAGCCATTGGCACGGGGCCGGGGGCTCCCGCCCCCTCGGGCCGGCCCCGCCGAGCTTTCCCCGGGCGATGCTGGAGCGCCCGGGCTATGCTGGAGACCACCGCGCCGGGCGGCGGGAGGGATGCGGGACCCTCCCGGCTCTCCCGGAGCCCCAGGCAGCCCACTTCCACGTCTTCTGGGATTCGCTCGGCAGACGGTAACTCCGTTCCGATGAAGGACCTGCTTCGGCAAGAAACCGCGTAACGCCACAGCGGGAGCCTGATGTACGTGAGGGGAAACGGTGATAAAACAGCAGCTGGGCATCAATCACAGATTTCATTGTAAGTCAAGGCAAGAACGCAAAATCCTTCTGAACAGCAGCGGATTTTGGACTTCATTGAAGAACCTAGTATTGTCAGACTGAATATTGTCAATCTAATAACAGGAGGAAAGTTCTTGGCAACCCAGAGTAAACCATCTTGTTTTGCTTTCATTTAAAATTATGCTTTACTTTCATCATACCAGAAATGAAAGCACTATAAAATAAAGGATGCTGTATGTGCTCAAGCATTCAAAATAGAAATAACTTATATTTAAGGGGTAGCTTCTGTATGCTGCAAACCTTGTGGGATTTGTAGAAGTAAAGTTTCCAGAAGGGGGAGATAAGCTTCAACACATATTTTTTTTCAACAACAAGATGTTGAGTCATTCACAATAGACTGCACAGAACCATACTTTTGTGTACATTAAACCCCTTCATGTGGCTCTGCACTTTAAGCTATTTGTCTTTCTCCCATTTCCTTGTCTATACTGGTGGAACAATAGCAGTAAAGTGAGATTTGTGCCCCAGCTGTCATCAACTCTGTCACATGGTGTCCAGAGAACTGGGACTGACATCAGCCACATTGTGGAGGTGAGTGCTACTACCTTGAGAAGAAGGGAAGCAATACATCCAGCCGACTTCAAAAAACAGCTGCCAAATAATAATGGTTCTCTAAACCAGCTGGGAAAATTTATGGAATTATGTAAATCCGTAATTGCAAAAGCTCTTCAGTGACAGCCTCAGTCAACGTCCGTGAACATGCACGCGCAGAGGCTTCGTTGTGCAATCGCGCGTCGCTGCCGGCAAACCCGCCTGCCTCCGGCCCAGGCTGGTGGCAACACTGTGAAGGTGGTAATGTTTGATTTCTGTGGCACCTGCGTGTTCACACAAGCATCGTTACCAAGGGCTGGGGATCCCCAGCATCAACACAGGCTGTTGCTAAGGCATATACCTTCACAGGCTGCCAAACCTATGCATTACAGAATTAATTTCTTCAGGCAGTCTGCAGTACCTGAAGCACACAGCGCAGCAGCACTGCACACCTTCATAAGACAGTTGCTCAGTATGCTAGAGAAAAAAATTTGCATAGGCATCCACATGCATTTTCCCACCTGCTTTGCTCACCCAGCAAACTCAAATGTGGTTTAGAAGCTTTGAAATCAAAATGGTTTTTCCAGGAGAAGCAAACTGGGGAGTGCTGTAAAAGAAGGTATTAGCAAACAATGTGGGACATCTTCTTTGAGCTCCAGTGAGAGCACTGTGCAGTTGATTTACAGATTTCCATCTGGAAAACAGAAATGTCAACATCCTCCTTAGCCTGCTTCAATCCAAGCAAGCCTTGCCATCTGCTAGGCTTATGCTCTGCAAGCTTTTGATATATTTAAATGCTTCTGAGGACACCAACAATTGCTGAATGCTGGTGAGATACTCAAATTGAATTAGAACTATTGATCTACCTTGCCTTAACTATTTCCCAGATAAAAGGAGCTGTGGTAATAAACTTACATGAGCATCCTCAGACCATGATCCGTATTACATCAACTAGTGATTCCTTCATCTTACCCATACTACCATATGATATAGACTTTATCTTTTATATGTGGCCTTACAAACACAGCAGAAAAGATTATGAGTTGCTACCTCCACCACTTAAATGTTGCTAAAATCTCCCAGATGGTCAATACACTCCTGCACAGCCTAGGCAGGCTCACACAAGGTCACCATGGCACAGTCAGCACGTCACGCACTGCAGATGTTTACACCACGAGGCTGATGCCGTGACTGCAATCTCTGTATTGCAGCTTGAGCTGTTTCCCCCCCTCACATAAACTCTCACCACGCCAAAAATCCAGACACACATGTATGGAGAGGAGGATGTGCCCATAGGCACAAGTGTTTCCATTCACCTCACATGTTTAAATTCAAGGGACTGTCCACTGGGTCATTGGGTCTCTCTGGTTTTCCTGTGCGAACTATTCCAGTTTATGAATACCATTTGTTAGAGCACTGGATGGAATTCAACCAGTAAATAATTGTTATTCAGTCTTTGGTCTTCACAGGGTGAAACAACTGCAGGGAACCAGGAAAGCCAGACTTAGGGGTCTAAATATTACCTAAGGTTTAAGGCTGAGAATCCTGAGCCAAAAGAGGCCCAGTAAGGTAAGTGCCAAGACCTGGACCTTCCGTCTGCTTTTAACTCTTATTGCTTTGTGCATTTCCCTGTTCTGGTGGTGTCTGGGGATTTTGACTTTGGCTGGCAGCTCAATCTGTGCATAGCTTTGGGGAGCACATGTGCACCCCAGGGTAAGCAGAGCTCAGGGGCAGCACTGCAGTGCTCAGCGTCACAGCACTTGGGATCTCTGACGATCTGTCCTCAGTGCTTTTAATTGTGGATTTCACCAGTTGGATCTTGTTCACTTTATTACTGATATTTTAGAGAGAGTTGTAAGTTGGTGTAAAAGGCTGAGATCAGAGAAAACTTGAATTGCTTGAATGGCTCTTTGCAGGCTGCCTGTCTGATCGAGGAGACAAAGAGCCGTCTGTACTGCTGTAGAAGAAAACCAAAGTAAGAGCTATCGGGTAATTTATTACAGGTTAAAGAAATAGATTCCAGTTTCCTCCACAAAAAGCTTTTGGAACTGCATGAATATCAATGGGATTGTGGCCTTGATACCTTCTAATGCTTCTTAATTTAAATATATGATCAGTATAGCATGCCTATTACTTTAAAATAATCCAAAACATCTCTCCCTCTGTTTTATTGCTTTGCTAGCACAGATACACCTATTTTAAAAAAATCTTCCAGTAGTTTCTACATAAAATGGTAAGCATTGTAGCCACAGCAGTGCTTTGCAGGTACACATATTAGCGTTTGAATCTTAAAGAAACTCTTTTGGGCTGAATTTTGAGTGGATTATAATACTCAGTGATGTCGTGTTTCTGCCTGTAAGAAAAGCTTAAAAGCATAAGTTGTATCAATATTTTCTTTGTTGAGACTCTACACCTCCAGGTGATACTCAGGTCGTGCAGTTCCCCATGCAAGCCATGAAAAAAAAATAATTGATCATCTGAACACCAGCCCAAAAGGACAGGCAGAGGTGAGAGCATAACAACAGAGTTGTCAAAGAGAAGAAGGGCAGAACTGCCAGGAAAGCATGTGCTCACCCTTCAGATGCTTGTCTGCAGAGGAGAATTCCTATGTCCACGTAAAGGCGGATGGCATTTTTTGTGCGTGAGAAAAAAAATCCAGGAAGTAAGTGTTAATTCTTTACTTCTGAATAAGCACGTGGCAGTTCTTAATGTTACTAGAGGAAACACTGTATATTTGCACAACAGAAAACACTAGAGAGAGGATCAATGTTTTTTATTATTCATATTAATTAAGTTTTCTATCAAGATAAATCTTTAACATTCTCTCCAGCAAGTCAAGATGAAGGTCAAATATGAGGAAGCTCAGCTTACAGAAACAACTCCTTCCACTGCTTGCTGGAGTTCCAGGCAGATCTGGTTTTTTCTGTCCAAGTCATTAGTTGACTTTTAGTTGCATTTCTCTACAGCTCCGTTATTACAGTAATAATGGAAGCACTGAATATCTTAAACTAAACACCACTCACAGACAGTCAGACAGAGATAAACTTTAATAAAACTGTTTGGGAGAAGAGTCTGCACACTGATAAAGGATAACTCAGTACACACCCAGACATTTCCATAGTGTAAACATCATGATGAAAAGCCTGTACTGTTCTCATTCACCAGTGGTTGCAGATTTCAGACTCTGAAGGGGTCTGGTCTGTGCCTCTGCAAGTCTGCTCCCAAGAGCAGCTAGTGCAATCCTGGCTGCAGTCATGGAAACTTCTGGGTCTGAAGGGGCATCTGGAGCACATCTGGAGCACCTCTGGTTGAAGCAGGTCTGCTTAGATTGGGTTATTCAAGGACTTGTGCACATGGTAGAATGGGAAAATTAATTCAGACCAGTTTTAAGTTAAATTCACTGGGCCTCCAGTGAATCATCATGTGCAAGGAGAGAACTAAGGCTCAGGAGGAACATTTGCTCATTAGAGTGGCTGTGAATTAATCAGAGGTAGAAAAATCACTTGGCTGCCTCATGAATCCTCAGTGAATAGAAAGGCATTTTGCAGAATTGAAAAGCTATCTTTCCTTAAATCCTGTGCTAATAAATGGTTATTAGGATGTGAAATACAGACCTCCATTCAGACAGGAAGGCTTCTTCAAATGAAGGGAACAATCTCTGTTTTTCTACACCATTCATCAAGTGCACTACCACAGGTCTGTCCTTCTGGTTTTGGAATTAGCAATAATCTTAAAATTAAAGGAATAGACTTGAACTTCGAAATTTTTTATTTTGTGTCCAATAAGCCCTTTGAGAAGGAGTTCCTCAGGATATCCTCAGCAGATCAGCGTCCCTCCACTCCACCTCCACCCAGTACCAAGTACCTGTTTAGCAGTTCTCTTCCACAAAAACTGCCTTCTTCCAAACGGCAGGAACTATTCCCCTCTGCAGCTCCTGTCTGTGCTAAGAAACCAGCTGTGACCCATTTAATGAAGGTGGATCTATGTGTTTAAATATCTCATTGGCCATTATTTTATTTTGATGAGTAAGACCTGAAATAAAGCAAACTTTTATTTTACATTTTGTTTCTGGGAACAAAGTTGAAATACAAGGAATAAGGATTAATGAAGAGCTTGGATGTAAAAGTCCTGGCATGTTTTTAATCTTTTAATTATACTTTGCATCTCAAGTGCTTTTTAGCAGAAAGTAAAATCCGGTTAATAAACAGAAATGGATTTCATAGTTGTACATCAGAAATATACTCTGAGCTTCACTTCCAGACACAGAAAGCTCATGAACAGGTGGTATAGGTTGCTTTAATGAAACTCTAGTCCATTAAAAAATTTAAGTATGATAAGCAACAAAGAGTGAAAGAATAAGTGAAATAGAAGGTAATGCACAGACAGGAAATAACATTTATTCCCATGACACTCTCAATTACCTTTGGTGCCAGCCATCTCAATTACTGCAAATACCACTGGTTAATACTGGCAGTGAACTTTACCAGTGAAGAGAGCGCCAGATGCCTTCAAAGACTGATCCAACAAGCAGCCAGTGTGAAGGGAGGGATGTGGCATTTCTCCTTTGATGTGCAGCCTTCTGAAACAGCACGTTGAGACTGGGTGGTCAGACTTCACAGGAAAACAGGATTCCTCATCCTATTCAGCTACTGCAATTTTCAGTGCTTTGCAGAATGCTGAACTTAATTTTTATTAATGAAGCCCAACTTTTCATATTTAATTTCTTTTTCTATTTTGCTCCAAATTTCAACTGGATTTGACTGTCTCTAAAAAAATATATATTCTGTATCCTGTAAGGAAAAGGGAGACACAGTCCCCTGCAAATCTGTTGAACAGCTGTCGAGGAGTCATGTCAAAGAGTGCTAAGAGTTGGACTTGATGATCCTTGTGGGTCCCTTCCAACTCAGCGTATTCTGTGATTCTGTATTAATAGTACCTTTTACATGTTACAAGCATTATTTTGTTTATTTTTGCCATGCTCTGGGTCAGATTTGCAAGCCTAGACAACTTTTTTTTTTTTTTTTTTCAAATACGTGCACAGATTTATGCTCTTGGTAAATCTCATCCAGTTTTCACTAAAAGCATTTAGTAAAATAGGACAGTAAAATACAGTATATACAATACATACCATAAAACTACCATATTGCCAACTTCAGGTGCTGTTTGTACCACAAATCAAATATGATTTGGTATATTAAGTTTATCTTGCCCTCTGAAAGATTTTATACGCAACCTGAAAACTCAGTGCAAAGCATAGTTTGAAGTGATTTATGACATCTCCAATCAGAGAAAAAGACCATTTGGCACACACAGTTCCAGGTTTGCAGAAGTTGTCAGTATCCTTTATTTAGCTTCTTGCAAACAATGGCAGAAAAAATACTGAACTGGCTGTTATCAATGCAAATGGCTGGATTTATAGTGCATCTTCTGGAAGATTGTCAGCCTCAATTCAACGACTTCAGCCGGTAGACACGTCCCAGGGAGAAGTCATTATCACGGGCTAAGAAAAGCCCTTTTAACATGAATGGTCTATTTTCAGTTTTAACTTTGGTCAGCTAACAAGAGGAAAGCAAATATTCCAAGTATCTTTTGTTAGAGAAGCTGTTCATGAGTTCACTGTAAGGCAGTCAGTCTTCCAGGTCCTGAGTCTTCTCTGAGCCCCTTTTCTTTCAGTTTCTTTCCCCCCACCACTTCCGCGAGCATTCAACTCGCTGTTTAACTTCCCATTTACTGCTTGGGTACTTCATGGTTAAAGCACCCAGGGATCACAGTCTCTTTAGCTATAAGGATCACCCTGGGAATTCAGTCTGTTATTTCTGCTACAGCAGCAGTGGAACACACAAAGTGCTTCAGTCGCAATCTACCACTGATGCATTTCATGTCATGATCACTGCTTCACGTTTCCCACTTCTTTCAAAACGTGTCCATTGCTGTAACTTCAAAATTACTTTGCATTTATCGTTTTTAGAGCAGTGACCAGAAAAGATTTTTTTTCTGAACTACCTAAAAAAAGGGAGTAACATTAAAAAAATTTAAAAAAATCACTACTTAAAGAATGTGGCAGAACAAGCACAGTGTGGAAATACGTATTCTATGTAACCTAATGGAGGTCTTTAGAGGTCATGAAAGAATGTTCAAATATTAGGATGAAAGAACTACTTCAAGTTTCTCACTCCTTCATAACTCTGTGTTCATGCGAACAATTCCCAGCATTGTTCTGTCCGTTTCTCATACAGGGGGAATAAAAACACTGCAATACTTACTAACACACAGAGCTCTAAGAAATACATTTATGTTTTAGGTGCAAAAATACTACAATAGAAGAGCAACAAACATGCTACACCTAAGAAATACTAAGAAATACTGACTCAGAAGGTCTTACTATACAACAGTGTATTTTATTGCCAACAAATACAGTAATAACGAAACTACTGAACATGTGTATAAAGTTACCTGGTTACAAACAGAACTAGAAAAATGGAGGGTATTTATTGGGCATTTTCACAGGAGATTTTTCATCTTTCTCACTGTACTTCTCAGTAGCAAGAATTCTGTGTGTTTTTAATGGGGAAAGTCTAAAAGAAAGAGCATATCCCATTGAAGGCAACAAATTACAAATGCTAAAATGCAGACACTGTAATATAAAGACATTTCATTTTTACTGTCTGATGGATAAAATGAGTAACTTTGCTTTATCAGAACTGTAGTTCCTGTTGTTTCAGCATTTACATGCCCTTTGTACCATGCAATTTTCATTGTTCAAAGCATCACCATGAACGCTGCCCAAAATCAAACACAGTAATTTCCCTGCATAATAACTAAAAATATTTCTCAATATTTTGATATCAAATGCAAGATGATGGACAGTCTTACAAAATATATTGGCGTGTTTTGAAAACAGTAAAATCCCATTTCCAAATTATCTCAAGTAATAAATCCTATTGGCTCTTAAGAAATCTTGACTCAAATGAAGCCAAATGATGAAATTGTTATCCACATCAGTGGTACTCACTCTTGAGAACTACCCTATCACAAGAAAGGCTACACGTATTAAGGCCTTTTTGATTTAGAAAAAATACACTGCTGTAGCCTATAGAAAACTAAGCTTTGTAGAAAAAGTATTAAGGCCATCTTCTGAGTAAATAGATTGTTAAACAGGCTTGTATATCAATAACACTTTCTTTTCTGCAAGATATTCCTCTACAGAATATATAAAAAATTAAGTTACTCTCATAGGAACACCATGAAATGAGCTTTCACTGCAGCTCAGTACAAAAACCCAAAGTGTGTGCTTCAGATTCTGCCACCAAGGCCGGGGGTCTGAAGTGTTCCTTCGGCACAATGCTCTGGAACACCATGCCAGCAGAGGCGCCAAGAGGCATTTTTCTGAAACAGTGCTGCCCCTACTGCCCCATCCCTGTGACATCCCTGTGACCAGCCTCACCTGCTGCCCCTACTGCCCCATCCCTGTGACATCCCTGTGACCAGTCTCACCCCGGATAATGGTGCACGTTACAGGTAAAGGTACAACCTGCTTTACTCAGGTTGACTGATCACCAGGGGACTCTTGGCTTCAGCAACCCCAGATGGAAGCATGTGAACTTTCCCAAGTTTGTACAGTACATACAAAAACAGCAGTTCTAAACATTGACCTTATGCAGTCAGTTATTTACAAAATTCATTTTTATGTACAAAATAAATTGCTATAATTCCAGATTCCCTTTCATATTCAGTGTACAAGCTACCAAAAACCAGTGCTGTAATTGATACAACAGGATACAATTTAGAGAGTATTTATAAATTTGTGTATCCCTTATTTAAGTGGTATTATTGTTTAAGAGACAGTAGAAAGAGAAAAAAATTAACAAGTGTTAAAAAATACCAGAGAGGCAGATGGAACCTTTATACTTTGAAAAGTAACAGTGCTTTCTAAGCATCACTTTAACACAATTAATTACAAAATGTTCTTTATATAAGGAATAATTTTGTCTCTTCATCTTTTTCTTACATTATTGCCATGTCCTACAGAACTTCAATTTCCATTATTCCTGGATAGGATAAAATACAGTACATTATTGTTAGCTGTTTCCACAACAAAACATACATTTTTTAAGTGCAAAGCAAGATATGTGTGTTTTTTAATAAGGCACAGAATATCCATTATTTCCAGTGTAACACAGAATTCATGTCAGTTTTATAAATTGCAAATGTTCATATAAAATTTCAATCTTTCAAGGATTTGAACTGTTTCCTGAATCCAACTCTCTTCTCGTGTCTGATGCTGAGTAGACAAGTAGTGATATGGAAGCTGACTGTGAGACATCAGGTATTTGGGAACAGCTGCTTTGTAGTGGAGGAGATTCACAAAAATCATTTTTAGGAGTTATTCTGCAAGTAACAAAAAAAAACAACCCAGTAAATTTTAAGCACAGTGCATTCCCATGGGAAAAAATTGAGCAATGAAGTCATAACGTATTTTCAGTTGTATCATTTTCAAGAGAATGCAATACAGCAACCCCCTGCAGCGTCCCAGGCTGGGCACAGAGTGGCTGGAGAGCAGCCAGGTAGAAAGGGATCTGGGGGTGCTGATTGACAGGAAGCTGAACATGAGCCAGCAGTGTGCCCAGGTGGCCAAGAAGGCCAATGGCATCCTGGCCTGGATCAGGAACAGTGTGACCAGCAGGAACAGGGAAGTGATTCTACCCCTGTCCTCAGCACTGGTGAGGCCACACCTGGAGTACTGTGTCCAGTTCTGGGCCCCTCAGTTCAGGAAGGACATTGAGGTGCTGGAGCAGGTCCAGAGAAGAGCAACCAGGCTGGTGAAGGGACTGGAGCACAAGTCCTATGAGGAGAGGCTGAGGGAGCTGGGGTTGTTTAGCCTGGAGAAGAGAAGGCTCAGGGGAGACCTCATCGCTCTCTACAACTCCCTGAAAGGAGGTTGTAGCCAGGTGGGGGTTGGTCTCTTCTCCAAGGCAACCAGCAGTAAGACAAGAGGGCATGGCCTCAAGCTGTGCCAGGGGAGGTTTAGGTTAAATATTAGGAAGAAGTTCTTGACAGAGAGGGTAATCAGCCATTGGAATGGGCTGCCCAGGGAAGTGGTGGATTCTCCATCCCTGGATGTTTTTAAGATGAGACTGGATGTGGCACTTAGTACCATGGTCTAGTAACCACGGTGGTGTTGGATCAAGGGTTGGACTTGATGACCTCAGAGGTCCTCCCAACCTGTCTGATTCTATGATTCTGTGATTTTATGATTCTATGATTCCAGCTACTGTTCTTTTTCAGATCCATCACCTCTCAAAGTGATTGAAGCATAGTCACAGATTTTTTGGAGCTGAAGCTCCAGCACTCAGCACTTCCACAGAAAAGAAGAATCCTACAAATATAGCCCCTATGCTAAAGATACATGGCCACATGGAGCAGTCTGTAAGTTGTGGACAGCTACTGTGGGTTAGCTGCATACCGAGAGTACACTGAGTCTTCAGAGAAAAGGAATAGAAAGTTTAAAATAATAGTGGTAATATGCATAAACAAGTAAATGATTGAGAACAGGTGCCTTACCTTCCTTCACCTGCTCTTATCTTCATACTCTCAGCCAAGCTACTCATATGACATGTGCCATCTGCTTTGTTTCTTCTTTCCACCTGATCCATGGTCAATTTAGAACCAGATAACATTTGATCTCCGCTGTTTTCACCTTCCTCGACTCTTCGGGCTGATGTTCCGTCTGCCTCTATCTCTTTCTCAGATGTCTCTGGAGAGGTTTTAATTTCTGCAACAGTTTCTTGGCTTAAGTAATCATGATTAGTGATTGCTACCGCAGAAGTTCCATGATTTGTTGCGCCACCCGTACTGGTACCCATTGACTTTGAAATGACTTTAAGTCTGTGTGAAGTTGACTTGTAGTGCTTCTTTTTGTGTTTAACTTTGGAATTGTGCCTCAAGAAAAATTCACATGACTCTTGCAGCACTCTTCGACTCTCACTGATTGGACTGAAAGAGAACACAAACACGGAACTGAATGAAGAGGATAATCTTGGCTATAATGTAATAAAGACTCATACACAAAACCCTGACAGAACAGCAACCAGTGATGCAATCTGGGACGGATGGTAACGAACAAGAAGAAAAATTATATGGGACAAGAAGAGAAAAAAATCTGATCATAATAGCTCCCAAGTAATTACATCTGTGGAACAATTAAATAGAGCATATTTCTAAATTTCTTACTTCTGCAAGTTGGTCTTAATGACTTCAGTAGAGTAATGATCTAAGAGAGGAAAGAAGGATTAGCTCATAAGCAGCTACATTACCAAGTTAACTTTATATAAAGTAAACCTCATTCTAATGAAGAAAGGTAAGCATTATAAAAATTACTTTATTATTTTTAAATCCTTGTAGCTGAAAGCAGTTAACATCTGAAATACAAGAAAAAATTATACAGGAAATGGAAAAAGAGGGTAGAGGGAAAGGAAGCCATAAGCGGACCATTGAGGAATGTAAATGTAAAATAAAAGGAGCCTAAGGACCACTGCCTTGGGAAATCCAAAGAAATAAAGCAACCTAAACTCACAGTATAATTGATAAGTAATAGATAATCTAAAAAGAAATAATCAAGGAATAAGAAGGAATTGAAAAATGGCAACTACAAGAAATGCAGACGAAATTTATAAGCTGCTTAAATCCATAGATATAAATTTACTAAAATTAAGTAATAAAACTGAATTCTTCTCTTTCAGAAAAAAAATAAAGAACACTAGATTTATGCAATAAAAGTGACAGTAAGGAGAGTTCAATGAATACTAGTTTTAAAACAACAAGACTGGCAGAGAAGAAAAGCAAAGGATATTATTACATGACAGTAAACACCACTAAGTACTGTGTCAAATGAAGTGGTCACAACACATGAAAGGAAGTAAACTGATGACTGAAATTATCTTCCCTCTGTCGACTGGAAACCAGAGATGTATCAGCCAATGCTAAACACAGCAACATGCCTTCTGCTCTACAAAAGAGAAATCACCAGAGGAAAAAAATTTCTATCTTCTGAGAATGTCAAAAAGTCACTGCATGTAAAAAATTTCCCCCGACTCCAATGGAATTTTGCTGATACCCAAAGGCAGCATTTAAAGTCTGAAAAAGAAGTCTCAGGACAACATTTTGATTACCTGAGCTATACATAAAAAAACATGTCTTAAAGCCAACTTTGAGTACCCACTTAAAAAAAAGGAATAAAAAAATTGTTCTTACTCTCTTTTGCGGTTTCTGTTGAAGAAGTTGGCCCATTCAGAACAGGTCTTTTTACTTCCCACCCAGAAGACTGGAGATATGCCGACGATTAAGGTCAGCAAATATTTCATCAGAAACAAAAATATTTCCGGTCTTGCTAGTGCCTTTGCCTAGAAGATAAAGTTTAATAAATGCAAAGAAAAATATACTCGTTGATTTATTTTTTTAAATGCAGAAAACAAATCAGGTAAATGAGAGACCTTCTCCTCATGGCTGTTGTTCTTTGTCGAGGCTTGTACTGCAGGCAAATGTTAGACATGTACAGTCAAGTCAGACACGGTTCATGTACAGCTGAACACACACAGAGATTTTTCAGAAGGAAATATTTTTCTTTTAAATTGAAAGGAAAGGTAATTTGGGGAGCAATAGTATTAATTATGATTTTCTTCAGAGGTAAGTATGTACGTACAAGATTTCTGGTTCAACTTAAAAGAAACAGCCAGTGGATCACAGAATCACAGAATGGTTCAGGTTGGAAGGGACCTTAAAGACCATCTAGTTCCAACCACCTGCCATAGCCAGGGACACCTTCCACTAGACCAGGTTGATCAAAGCCCCATCCAGCCTGACCTTGAACATTTCCAGGGATGAGGCATCCACAACTTCTCTGGGCAACCTGTTCCAGGGCCTCACCACCATCAAAGTAAACAATTTCTTCCTAATATCTAATGTAAACCTATTCCCTTTCAGTTCAAAGCCTTGTCCTGTCACTGCATGCCCTTGTAAAAAGTCTCTCTCCGTCCTTCCTATAGGCTCCCTTCAGCTAGTGGAGGGATTAGTAGGGAGTTAATCAGATTAGACAGCATCTTCAAGGAACCACTGGGAACTACACAGTAGCTATCTGTTTACTGCAAAATTAATCCACCTATTTGCAGAACTGTATCATAGGAGCTGAGACATTTAACTCAGTAAGAGATCATTATCTTCTGCTCCCATCCTGCAAATTTAATTTACGTTACCTGGCTTATCTGCCAGCCCATCTATGAAAGTCACTATTTTTGTTAGGCAGGTAACATTAGCCACTTAAACTGAAGTTTGTTTTTGTTTGGTTTTGATCTGGCCAACGTAACAAAAGTCTAGAAGCCAGCTCAGGTAAGCCAAAGCTGAGCATGCCACTTTAAGCTACTCCACAATTAGACACATTGTCTATTATAGGGACAAATCCCATAAAACAGATCTTTGTTAACATTTCCTCTTGCTATTTCTTCTTTCCAATAGGCTAATTAAATGATGAAAATACATGCTCTTTCCTGTGTTATTATGCCAAGCTGTTATATTTAAGCACTACAAAACAATTCTGTTGATATATTTTTTTTAACATGTCTTGTTTTCAACCTTGTATATTCTGAACGATTTCGGCCGATACAGAGCTTGGAATAAAACCCACTGAAGTCAAAATATACTTGTTAAGAAATGGTATTGGAAGCTCAAATAACCAAGTTGTCTGTGAACTGTGCTACTCTCAGCTTACACTGACTTCAATCCAGAGGATAATAAATAATGTTTAGGGATGTAAAGAGATCAACCCTTAACCATTTCATAACGCCTGTGTTTGTATTCCTCATTTTAATGATATTTTATTGCACCAAAACCTAGATGGTAAGTGTAATGCAAAGAAAGATGACATGAGACACTTGCATTTCTCTTAGTGATGTTTGCTTGTATGTTTGTTCTTAAATAGAAGGAAACAAACCACAAATTACTTCTAAGTAATTTGTAATATAAAACTCCTTTCAATTGCAAGAGATTTAATCCACAGAGAGCACTGAACACAGGCAGATTTAATTTAAAAGCTTTTCCAAGGAAGTTTTAGGGAGTCAAATGTTAAATACAATCACCTCCACAATTTAAAGTGCTGTTGAGTGTTTTTTTTTTCTTTATTTGCTTTTTGTTTTGTTGTTTTTTATAAAAAGAGTTCTTTGCATTATTGAAAATCTGTCTGCAAATGACAACTATTGTGGAAAAAATATACTGGAAATTTGTTCTGTAATTTCAAGTGGTTTACATTTCTGCACTTTGAAGAAAAAAAAAGACAAAAGTTATTTTAAATCTTTGGTTATAAGCAGCATTTAAAATTCAATTTAGTCTGGATCTTCATGAATCACTATTTCAGCTTCAACTGAAATTGATGAAAATTCAACTTAACGTACTTTGATACAGAGCTAGGCACTCAAGTACTGAGCAACTACTTTTAGGAACAAATATTGTGAAGAATGATCCTCCTCCAAGGCAAATTTGTAACATGAAGTTCAAATATTGTAAAGGTTATATATTCTGTTAGAACTGCGAGTTGGAATTTAATTGTTGAGTGCTACCAATTCACTTAGTGAAAATTTTGAAAGCAAAATTATCATTCCACTGATTTTGACTTAAAAAGGAATTAACCACTCCACGTTCTTGAACATGAAATAACTTACTAATTGCATGGCAGATACAGTGATGCATAAGAGTTTTTGTTAGTTAACTTTACAGTATTATTTATAAAGGAAACTGTTACTTGCCTGATAAGGACAAGGAATATGGTACTGGTCACAGTGGTCAAACACCCAGGTCGTTTCCCAGATTTTCCGGTTCACCAGTTCATAAACATAACATCCAAGAAGTGCTACCAGTGGCACCAGGTATAAACCACTAAAAACTCCAATTCTGATCATGAATTTCTTTAGCTTCTCCTGGTTCCTGCCATCGTGCTGGATGACTTGGCGCACGTGATTTAAAGAAATAATACCAGCTAAGAGAAGAGAGAGACCGAAAAACACACAAAGGCACAGCGGCAAAAGCACAAAGTACAGAGAGGCATCCAGATCATAGAGACCCACAAAACAAACTCCACTGATGTTGTCTCCTTCAACTTTGTTCATCGCAAGGAGCATAATGGTTAGAAAACCGGGTATTCCCCAGGCAACCGCGTGGAACCACATGGCCTTTTGCGCAATAGCTTCACAGCTCCATTTTCTTCCCGCTGCAAGGAACCAAGTGATTGTAAGAATCACCCACCAAATAGTTCCTGCCATAGTGAAAAAGTACAAAACCATGAAAAGGACAGTACAGGCTTTGTTTTGGGAGCCAAGAACAACCGTTTCACCAATTTCTAACTTATCATCTGCCTCATTACAGGCAGTTTTGTTCCCAAGTAAAAATCCAATAAAGTACATCAGAGAGACTATGCTGTAACAGACAGAGTAATATATGATCGGTCTCTCTGGGTACCTAAACCTTTTAACATCAATCAGAAAAGTCAGGAATGTGAAAAGTGTAGCACAAAGACAAAAGATTGAAACTATTCCAATGAAGCTTTTTGCCACATCCAATTCATAATTTTTGAAGTACATATTGGGACATGGGGGTGCACACTGATCAATTCCTAGAAACTTGTAGCCTTGTCCATTGGTAGTGTGGAGGTGCCGGGGACACCAGAATCCATAATCCCTTCGGATCTGGCCTGGGGTCTTCCGAGTTCCATGTATGTTTGTGGTTACAGCAGCAGTGGCAGGAACGGTCTCATCACAGTTAGTTAGTCTGAACAAATAAACAGAAGAGGAAACATCTCAATACCCCTCATCCTCAACTAGAATTACTTTTTAGAAATATGAAAAAAATCTGATCCAAAGCACTGTTAAATTTTACAGATAATGCAAACGTGCATTATATGAAAAAATAAATCAGATGGCATTATAAAAACCAAACTTCAAATACTTGCATTTTAGAAGACTTCAAACACATTTATTTCACTGTTGTTCTCTAGCTGTTTTTTCGTAAGCTATAAAACATTACTCAAATTGCAACCATTCTTTTAAATTCTAGTAAACTTCTACATACGTATATAAAATATTTACAGTAGGGTTTTGGGTTTTTTTAAATTTGGATAACAACAGACTGTTGGAGACAGCAAAAAATCTTGTCAAAATGCAAGCTTCAATCAGTCAAGGAAGAAGGCTGACATCATTAACTGACGACTAGCACAAGATCATTATTAAAATTTTTTGTGTTATACTGCTATCTTATTGACAACAACAATGAACTACCTAACTGAAAAAAACATAAGCAGAAAATACAAGCACTGTAAAAAATTAACAATATTTTAGCAATTTTATAGCCCTATGACGTTAATTTAAAAACTTAATTGCTCCAGGGTTTAACTGGACACAAGAGGTGATCTTTTTACATGGATCTAGACTGCTATATATAATATATAGACTGCTAATATCATAGTAGCAGTGCTGGACTTATCTTTGGACTAGATTATATAACTCAAGCAGGTCGGCATTTAATCACACTGGGATTTATGTTCATATGCATTCCAAGTTCAAATGCACATTTAAAAAGAACAAGTTTTGCATTCTAGCTCTTAAAGTAAGATTCTGTTATCTCAACAGTCTTTGCCAAACACCATTACAAGAGTCTCTCAATTCACTTTGCAAGCTCAGCTTGAGCTGAAAACCCCTTCAGTTCTTTGTTTCCCTGCATTATCATGTTGTCCAAGTAAATCCAGGTTAATGAAGAAAACTGATTCTGTGGCAGATTCTTTCATTAACCACAGGCCAGAGCAGGACGCATGGACACATTCACTCATGTCTTAATTGGCATTATGTATGTCTGTAAGAATTCAAAAGTGTAAATCTCAGTATTCCAGTTACTTCCCATCTTCATGCCAGCAGAATGCAGCAGCAGGATCTCTGCTGCTCTAAGAACACCCTGCATTTCACAGACTTCTCAATACTGGCTACCAGGGAGACATCACATATGAACAGACAAGCTTCATTTTAAGTAAATACTAGCAGTAATAAAATAATTTAAAGCTGCACTAAATCCTGCAAAAAAACATCATTTGATTTAAAATATCACATCTCGAGTAACTGGATTCATTCGTAATTTTTCTGATTTTTCAAAACTATCCTTGAAGATATTTGCTGTGCCCCTTCAGGGCACTACTGTTGCACAGCTCACACTAGATGGGAAAAGTTGATGCTTTCTTGGCTTAAAACCCCACAACTTCTATTCTTCTGCAGAAGTATGGGAAATGGCATTAATGCCACTTGTCATATTCACTCCAATACTGATTTCTACCACAGGTCATGCACAGGACTACTGTCCCAGCTTCCCCTCAGCCTTATCACAGATTAGCAACTGCATGGGGGCTAGAAAAATTGAGTTTCCAGTCTCTGCTCCTTTCCTGTACCTCTTGACCTGATGTGTGTTAAAAAAAAAAAAATCTGGCCTTAATAATTCATAAACATTCACAGTTGAAGGTCATAATCTCAAGAAGATTTCACTTTCAGTAGGGTGCTTTCAGTGGGTTCCATTTAAAATATATAGACATCTTTTCACCAAATATTGTATTATCTATCTGAAAAAGACACATGAACACCTTTGAGAAATAGCTGAAATTTTAAAAGAGAGAGTTTTGGCAGGCAGTACAGGAAAAGCAACACAAGACTAAGTTTGTACATTTAAGCAGTTAGGAGTGAGACAAGGCTTCTACTATTTAATGCTCTGTGTCTGCTCAAATACAGAATATTCTGTATTTCATTATCTTACGAGCAGATACTTCTAAACTCCCTAATGAAGTAAGCATGATCATCCCTAGTTTAGAGATCAGATACCAAAGCAAAATCTATGCTGTAACATATAATATTTTAAACTTTCAGAAATTTATAGTAAAAAAGCTTCCTTTTGCAGGGATCTGAATACTGAACTGTTGCAGAGCTTTGTTGCAAAAAAAAGTCACATGCAGGAAATGATCATTTGAATAATGAAAAAGCTTTAATGAAGAAATGGTCCAATGCATGAGCACTGCAGGGTCAGAGTAATAAGGAAGTTACAGCAAGGTGATATTTAACATTCTGCCTCAGATTTTCAACTCAGTCCAGGTCAAACATGAAAGTACCACTCCCACCACCTGTCAATATGAGAAATACCCCACCTGGTACATTCCAGCTCTTCAGGCCATGCAATTCCAAAAGTGTCCATCAACTGCTTACAGTCAGAATACACTTTCTCACAGAGGCTTCGACAAGGGTGAATGACGTGAATTTGATCCAGGCAGGCAGGGACAAAGGCTCTACACAGAAATGTGTGGACGTCTGGTGAACAGTGAAGATTCATAAGAATAAGAAAAGGCTACAGGGAAGAAAAAGGTTTTGGTCAGCAATCTAAAAAATATAATTCAAGGCATTAAAACTAACTGTCATCACTATGGCTCACATTTGATCCCCCGTAGGTTTGGAAAGGTACTAGAAAATAGTGTTTGTTCAGCAATTGCGAAAAAGCAAAACCCACTGGTGTGAGCAGCAAGAAGCTCCATTAGCACTTCCAGCCCAGCCCTTGCCCCGGGAATCTTGGCCAATCTGTGACTATTCGAACCTTATTTTTCCTAGTCGGCAACATCAGAAATCTGAAAGGCATTGCGAAAGCCCAAGATTTTTAAAAAACAGGGTAAAACATTGAGCTCCTTTGTGCACCAGTTAGCTTCTAAATAAGTGCCCCGAGATTTTTAAAGGTGTGCCTGTTCCAGTAGTTCCTGTTAGATTACATTTTCAGTCCTAAGTGCTGTGTTGTACTCATCTTCTCTCACGGTGGAGAAGTTTGGGGTTTTTTTGATTAACGAGGTCCAAATATCATTATTGCTCATTTTTGAAACATCTCATTTCAAACCTCTCTCAACATGACTGCAGTAACTGATGACTGTTCTTATTACAGAATTCATAGAATGAAGTTTCATCCAACCTTTTTCTGTCCAACGCATTGAATTCATTATTCACAGTTAGAGACATTTTTAAGCAAAAAACCCCCCAACCTTCCTTCTCTACATTTTATCAGTTTTACTATTAGGGCAAATTGTTTTAGCCAAAATACTACCGTGTGTGCAAATTTCAGACAAACCTGGTCATTTTTGCAAGTGCTTGTGAGTCCAGAACAGGATCTTCACTTCTGTTAGCTTTTAAGTATCCCAAATATACCCCTACCCCAAGAGCAAGCCTTACTACTGAACATGCAGTTTAAAAGAAAAGACATTGACAAATAAACTTTCCCTTTCAAACTGGAGTATCTACAAGTCCTCAGGGGACCGTGGTAATAAACACAGGAATGTGTGGGGAGAGGGGAAGAAAAGATAAGGCAGAGTAAGAATAACATAAAAGTTCTTTACAAAAAAACCCCCAAAAAATTGTTGGCACTACCCTTCAGAGCACTGAAGCTGTGTTCTGCATCTGCAGATGCCATGACAGCAGGCACACAGAAGTTTGATCCCCTGGATGCCTGCTTTGGAGCTGCCTTTGCAGAAAGCGAAGATCTGAGTATTTCACGACAAGGAGAGAAATGTAGCTCTGGTACACTGTGTTCCAGTTCTGTAAGTTGGATTATTTCCTAAACACTGCATGGCTTCACATGAAAAATGCAGTCAGAAGTCAACCCTAAATGAATTAAATTGCCTCTGCATAATTATGATGCTTCTTTTCTATTGTTAATTTACATTTGCTCTGTTCTTCCTGGCACTTAGGATAAAATAAAGACAATAGCCTAGGTAGTCATATTCAACACCTATAGAAATTGTGTTTACTTTTGACATTAAGTCTCGCACAGATTGTCTTGATTGTTATGAATTCTTCCTTTTTGTCACCCATAGTTCATCTATGTGGGAGTTATTTTTCCTCATACTTTTTACTCGGGGAGTAATTTTTTCCCCGTACACGTTACTCTGCGTTTTCCAACCCCAAATCCCACCTACCATTTTATTGTCCAGTTGAATCTAGGGGAATACCTTTCTGCAAGTCTTTCATCAATTTTGTTTTCTCAGCAAATTTATTATCTATCCCTCTTCTGGGTCCATTTATGAATTAGCTGTGTATCAGAGGTTTCTGTACAGATAAGTAGGGGGATTTAACAACCCTTACTGTGAAAAAACATTTATTTATTCCTGCTTTTCTTCTGAGGCAGGCAGGCATCAGAAAATAAAGTCCCCAATGGGTTACCAGCAGAGTTTCTTTAAAAAAAAATAGGTTATGACCATGTCAAAACCTTTTTAAAAACTCAAGTATAACTGTCTGAATCACCCCTTTCAACAAATGTATTGAGTCCCTCAAAAATCTCTAACAGATTTTACAGCCAATGAGTTCCCTCAACCAAAAAAACCTCTATAAAATGTAAAACTTTGCCTCAAGCACACACAAATGGGATTTGTAAAATACAGATTTATTTTCAGCAACAGCCTACTTTTACCATTTAAGAACAGCAGAAGTGGTAGAGAACTGTGCTAACAATTAGGTATCTTTAAATGTGGGTTTCTCTTCCAGTTAGCCAATTTGGAAAAGTTTCATCAGAGAAAATAGCATGTCTGCAGTTCCTGAAGGACCGTAAAAACAAAATCTTACCAAAACCAAAGTATTTTCTCCCCCAGCTGCATCGCCTGGAAGCAAAAATGTAAAGCCAAGATCACAAGCTCACTGACAGTAAAATTCAGTTGCTTCAAGACCACTTTATCTGAACCATGGATGTCCCAGTGACAAACTATTTTTTATCCAAGTGATTAGCTAGGTAAGCTGCACACATGCACACACTGGTGTCCTAAATGTGCAAGTCTGGGATTAAACTCAGAATCTTGTACCACAGTCCTCCTCTCTTCAGGAAGTTCAGGATCTGCCCTTGGCACAAATCAAACAAAATAGGTTTTTCCAGGAAACTAGGGAATTTGGCATTTCTAGTATTAGCAACCACTGCCCTGTCATATGAAGAAGAGAGATGAAAATCTGCAGATTTGGTGATGGTGATGCTAAAAATAGAGTGAAGACAGACTCTTTAAAAACCAGAAATGGAGTCTCACACGGCTAACGTAAGTCCTAAAATAAAAATTCTCATCTTCTTAACAATGGGAAACAAAACTCAGTAAACATAAGGTAAACTAGAACATAGTAACAATCTAAAGCCAACCAATCAACCAAAACCCCAAACAAATAAAAAACCCAAAACCCAAATCAACAAACTAATAGCAACTGTAAAGTCAAAGATGATGCAGTCTTTAACAGCAGGAGGGGCACTGCATCAAGCAGTATCAGTGAAGAACTGAGGACCATGGGATGCAAACTTTCCACTAACAAAACACCAACACCTTACTTAGTAAATTCTAGATTGCTCAGGAGGTGTGTCTGTGTTGTATTTTCTCCAGAGGCAAAGCCAAACTACCTCAGAAATCCAATTACGCTGTGGTCCTACAAACAGTAACACAACTAAACAAATGTTACAAAATACAGAATAAATGTCTAGGTGCAAACATGTTCTTAAACGAGCTTTTCCAACAAGTAAATTGCAATCTAGAACTGTATGTGGATCTTGTGCTTGGGATGCTTCTGTTTTGTGCTTAGCAGGCTTACAATTCCAAGACACAAGAAATACAAGCTCATTATTCCAGGCAGACACTGAAAATGTTCTCTTGTACCTCATCTCAGTGTTATCCTAGAGAAATGCATTACCAGAGATGATCAGACGTCTCTGGGGTTGGGATGTATGATAGCTACCAAGATATGTCAAAACAAGTAAGGGAAAATATTCTTCTGTTCTCTACTGATTAATGTTACAGAGATACTTACATAACATAGAAAACAGTGGATTGAAATATAAAGGTCTTTGTCACAATCAGCCACAGCAAACCTTCATTGTAAGAG
The DNA here is from genome assembly GCA_013399855.1 of Oxyruncus cristatus. NCBI lineage: Eukaryota > Metazoa > Chordata > Aves > Passeriformes > Cotingidae > Oxyruncus > Oxyruncus cristatus. Next base: position 841,381 of record VXAY01002772.1, on the reverse strand, counting down.
TCAGGAAACATCTTGAATTGCTGAGATATACAGAGGGTTAGAGCCTTTGTTCAGCCGCTGAAGCCAGGTATCTAAGAGAGTAATCATGTATTTTCCTAACCACTGAGGCCTAACTACAAGTTAAAACATTTAGCTTAGTTAAGCTAGTTAACACTGAGGTTTCCTAAATTAAACAAGGATTAGGATCAGACACCAACTCTCTCAGTGTTAAGCAATGTCACCTCTTCCTTGGTTTGATACAAATCTTGTGACCTAAAGCAACAACATTACAACCTTGCTGGTTACATAACCCTGTATTTCTGTCTCTGATGCAAAAGCAGACTTAAATCTGTATTTCTACAATTATACTACGCTGTGTCCCCAATATTCATACCTATATTAAAGATACATATTGTTATTCGTGAAACTATATATCTGCTTTACAGGAAATAACACCTACCGAAATAATGAATAGAGTTATAGAGTATCTCAAGTTGGGAGGGACACATAAGGATCACCAAGTTCAACTCCTTTGCTTCTCACAGGACACTTTAATGATTAATAATTAAAAATTCATTATTAATAATTTACAGTACATACAAACACACTTACTGTCCAGTAAGTGTCACTACAGAATTGAAGTGTAGCCCCAAACCCTAACCCAAATATATTTGTATACATATTCGTTTTCAGATGTGACAATTAGAAATACAGCCACTATCAATCACAGTGTACATAAATGGTCTCAGAATAAGAGACAGTAATTGCTCTTCATGTTCACAGAACTATACTAACAATCTTCACAGTATCTTTAGTCACCTTTACAATGATAATCTGTTTCAATTAAAAACAGCAGAACAAGTATGGCATGGTTGATTTAATCCTACACTATTGCTACAATAGAGTTATTCCGGACTGGATGCAAACAGGATTAGCATCACGCCCAGAGAGATTAAGGCCTTCATATAATTCCTAGATGGGCTGGCAAGGGTGGCAATTTGCTGATGGTCACAGTGAATCACATGCCAAGAATCTCTGACTTCTAGTTCATGCACAATTAACTAAGTCATGATAAATAAACATCCCAACACACAAAACTAAATGAAGGACGACATTTTCAAGTTCAATTAGATTCAAAGCAAGGTTGAGAAAAGAGTAGGTTCTTCCTATTGGAGGTTACATCGATGGATTTAGATCAAAGGCAAGTTAAAGACACTTTTAATTTGGTATGCAAGGATTTTGCAGGAGGCCAAGGCAATTTTAAGTATCAGTGTCTTGCTGCTACATGTCTGCTAAAAGTTGCTACTTAACAGCAGAACTGCAAAACAGAAACATGGGTGCAGCTCATGAAAGTTAGTGTAATGTCAACTATCCCTTAAACTACCAAGGAACATGGTATGAACTTATCTGGGGGCCCTACCTAAGTTGTGGGTAATAATCAACTAGTGCTGGCAGCAGCAAGTATCAGTCATAATCTGTATTTTCTCAACTCCATTAAAATTACATGGGTGAAACAACAGAAGTTTTCAGGACTAAAATTCACTGATAGGAACAAAATATTTTAGATATCAGTATATAAATATATACACTATAAATTTGAATACATATAAGTTTGAAATACATTATTAGTGCATCCTAATTTGACAGAGGTAAAAAAAAAATCAAAACCACATGAATTTTACTTTTATTTTAATATGTTGCTTTTAAACAAAGCAGCAATACTTTCTGCAGCTTTTACAATATAATGAAGGCATATGAAGTCGTGTTTAAAACTTGTCAAACATATTTAAGACATAATCAATTTAACATTTACAAAAATAAGAATGAAGTATTCTGTCGAAGTACAAAGTAGGTTGCTCTGTAGTTTAAAAGGCAAAATAGTTCAAGTTTCCTACTCAAGGGAAATCTGGAGTTTAAGGAGCTGGCAGAGGGTGGGGGTGATGCAGAGAAAGAAGGTGATAGTCAACAAGCAAGTGGGCCAAACAATGCTGCTCTGCAATGAAAGATGTTTGCAAAGATATGAGCCTATTTTTGTCCTTCAACTGAACAGCAAAGGCAAAACATGTACTTGGCCTCTCAAAGGGCTCTGAACAAAGCTTGGGGACAGCTCAACAGCTGATAAGCCGGACTGTTCCCAGCAGTCCGCTCCTCCCACAGCTCAGCACCTGAAGCATCGCTGTTTAGAAGGCAAAGCAGGAGGGCAGCTCATCTTAAAAAACCCTGTGCTATGAACTGCAGAGGCTCGGGGACTGGCCAGCAAGCAGCCAGGTGCCCCTGCTCGGTGGGCCTGAACTTCATCATTCCATCAAGCTGAACTATCCAGGCAACAGTTCAGATCCTGGGCTGTGCAACTGCTCAGGGAGCTGAATTACTCATCATCTAAATGTTCAATACATTTGCAACAAGAACAAACGTATCTTGCAAACTCTTCACCATCATTCACCCCTATACATGCAATAAACATACATATATATATATATACACACACACACATATGTGTCTGCATATATATATATATATTCAGGTCTGAACTTTCACACTAGCTTTTCAAAGTTGAAGGGAATATTGATCAGAAATCCAACCAGGGTAAGGAATAAGGCATGTAGGGGAAGGTTTTTCAAAGGTCAACAGGACAGCAAGGCACTCATGAACTTTAAGGAAAAAATAAAGCAAACTCCAAAAAACTACTCCAACACCACACCTGGGCACTAAACTTGCCATTGACAGTATAAACAGACACAGACACAGAAAGATAAAGAAGGCTATTCTACTTTTTACTTTTATAAGCTCTGTATTGTTTTGTATTAACTATATACAGTCAGAATATTCTGATTTTGGAAGGGACCCAACAGGATTATCAAATCCAACTCCTAAGTGAATGGCCCACAGAGGAATCTAGCAACTACAGTATTCCTTTCTGTGGTAAAACAACATAGTCCCATGCTTCCCCTCTAAGTATTTTCAAGTGCAAAATAAAAATACATATATCTGTGTCTTTTTTAACTGCAAAAAAAGTTATAAACAATGTAAACAGGAATGCTACATCTCTCTAAGAAGTTATTCTGAAGCAAACTAAAGTACAAGTATTCCCAATACTTTCCAAAATAGCTTATTACCAAAATTCACTGCATTTTTTGGTCCTAACCTAAATTATAGCTTGACCTAAATTATAGATATTCCAGCCTCTGCAATTTACAGTCCATAACAAACATGAGAAAGTTTTCCCAAGTGTTACAGAACGGAACTATTTATACAAAGTTTTCAATTATACTTTGTATGTGGTTTAGGTTTCATATATACTATACAGAGCATAACAGACAGACAAATACAACTTAACTGAAGGAAAGTATACTGCAGGCCCTCAAATATATGAAGTCTAGACACAGCTTCATTATATCTGGACTGCGGTAGCAGAAGAACCTCACTCTTAAATTCTCCATGTATTTGCCATACATTACAGGAGTAAATGGATTTACTGCTAAACCTTCTGTGCAGAATTCAATGCAGAGGATTTCCCATAACAATGTTTATAGACCGTCCATTATCTTTAAAAAAGCCTCCCATTCAAAGAGAAATTCCAGTAGAAGTCATTACTGCTCTGGTTCCAAAAGAGTCAGAGCAGATTCATGCTTCCCACTCCTCTTTGTGAATCTGGAGACACACTTCAGCAGAACAGCACCACCCAAGTTACCAGGGTAGCAACCCTGCGCCATATTTTTCTTGCCCCCTTCATGCATTTTAAAGCAGTCCTAAATGAGAATTTAAGCCTCCTTAAAAAATACCAACTTTGTTGTGATGTAGGAGATGTCAGCCAGGCATGCACAAGTCATCTGACTATGCTGAAGCCAATGAAGCTGCAGTCATATACCACAGCACCTGCAGTTCTTGCCTCTGTCTTCTGCTTTCACTGTTTCCAGTTGGTCACACTTTGAGATACTCCCCAATTCTGAATGCCTGTATTAGATAGTGTCTCCTTACTGACAGCCCACAGCGCTTATTTTGGTGCCCTTCCTCCCCATTATCTTCCCTATTTCTCCTGTTTTAAAAACTCAAGGCCACCTTTTCTTCCTCTCTTTCATATTTTGATCTGTGGGCCATGTTACCCTTCAGCATACAATGTTTAGTTCAAAGCTCTATACATACTCCCAGGGAGATCCCACACACAACTGGATTCTTAAAATGGTGCACCTTGTACCTTCCTTGCAAGAGCATTAGCAAGCATGTGAAACAACATGCAGCTGGGACACGGTGTCTGGACAGATGGGTATTGCTAGGTCACCATGAGGCTGGATGGGTGCAGTCCCTCTCAAAAAAACTGCTTTTAGTTTTTGTAGGCAGGATAAATATGTGGAGAGTTTGGCCACTAAGTGCTTTGTGGCAGTAGCTACTGAGACTAAAGAAATCTGGTCGTGCAGGCCCTCCAGGGAATACAGCATGGACCAAACTTGGAAGGATGTGGTTATTCTTTGAAAGAACTTGATCTACCAGAAGTTTAAGTACAGGAAAGATGGGTAATCTTTTTTTTCTCCCTGGAAGCTCTCATCTAGAGGAGCAGGTATCTTCGGTAAGAGGACATCGTTTCTGTCCTGCAAAGGCTGAATTATCCAGCCCTCTCTCCCCCCATTTACAGTAGCTACTTACACACTCCTATGCACAGCTGCACATCTCCCCTTCTTTTAATAGGTAAGCAGAAAGCAAGCAAGTCTCCACTCATCTCCACTTCGTAGTTCAGAAGAAGAGGACAGACATATGCACCTCTTCTTCTGGCAAGCAAATCACCACTGTGTTAGAGCAATCACAGATGAACACAATACACAGAAAAGACCCAAAAAGGCTTTTTTTTGTGTGACAAAGGAACCATGTTTGCCCCTAAGGGCTGGTGAATCAACAGTCAACTGTGAGAGAGAGAAAAAGCCACCAAGTTTTGCAGTGCAGATACTCCCACCCCCTCCTCTGGAATGGAGTAGAGAACTAAAGGGATGGCACAATACTAGTTTTAGAAATTGTCATATTTAATCACTGCACTGTCAAACTAGAAAAAAACCAGCATGGACATTTGACCACATCCCCCATCTCATGCGGCCCTTTCCTGGACCATTTGCTTTTTGTGGTCTTTATCAGTGAAGACATAGGTAACATCTTGTAGCCAAGCTGTCACCCTCAACATCACATCCATTCTGCACATGGCAAATTAAACCTGCACTCCACCTCCACCAGCATCCAACAAGGGCCTGAGCTTCACACAGGCTGATGATCCATGCAGCACTGCAGATAAACAGCATCTCTCACACCTAAACACCACAAAGCTCTCTTCAGAAAGAAGACATCAGAAACCTCTGCCACTCTTAGGCTAGATTTGTAGAAGACATAAGCACCACGAGCCTTGCAAAGATGTCCACCAATGTACCTTGCTGGTACACCAAAGCTGGCAAGACAATCCAGCTGCTGTTGCCAGAGCTGCCACGGGCCAATGCACGGGATTGCGAGCTGTTAACAACTTGCTTGATCCCACACAGTTTGACAAATCATGGACAGCAGAGAAAAGAAGAGTGTGGACCACCTGCACACAATCTTATACTATTTTGTCCACTTGCCTACTATTCAAAGAAAGATACGTGAAGATGACTTTCGTAATCGTGGTCACCACACCACCCTCAGCAGACTTGTCCTACCTAATCTGATTTGCTAATGATCATGTAAAGTCCATGATGCTCCACTGGGCAACAGCCACTTCCTTAAAAACCCTAAGACAATCTGGAAATTGCACCTTCCTATGTCTGAAAGCTTTGTACCCACTGCTGGCTTTTCCCATTTCCAAGGATGATGTGTTCCCCCCAGTCAGGTCAGCTCCCAAGCCCTAATCACCTCCTATCAATGAAGACAAAGAAATGCCAAATTCAGTAAATCTGTTCCTATTTTCCTTTTCAATATAAATAGCTTCAGGGAAGCTTGCATGACTCCATTCATCCACAGGTGTCCTCCTGGAGTAGGTTACAGCCACAGGACTATGGCCATCACTCCACACTTACAGTACCTTGGTTTAGCTAGTGACCACATCTCACATAAGAGTATGGAGCAGGAGGAACCCAAGATGCAGTCTGAACAGGGAGACTAAGAAACCACCACAGCAGCTACGCTTGAACACTAGCCAGGGCACCTTGAAAGGTACAGGCACACGCGGGAGATCAACAACACGATATCATGGTATTTCCCAGGGGTCTTGTGTTGAGAAAGATCTGGAAGACAGCCTTCCAGAGGCCAGCTTCAGACCTCCTGCACAGTGGGACTGGCCTAAATCTAGCCCAGAGTAAAACTCCTCAGTCTCACGCAGCTGATAGGTATGAAATGTGCTAACAACTTCGCCTAGCAATCCACTCCTGTAACAAAAATTACTTGCTATTGTAGGCATAGCCTCTGAACGTGGATAAAGAGGAGGCTCCTGGAATCATTCCGTCAACACCATCACCATGAACCCCAGTTACCATCCCTTCGTCAAACATGCATCACTTTGGACCCCCATGCATTCTAAACAACATCCTTTCAGAACAAAGATCAAGGCAGTGCTAGTCACATTATCCAGCAACAAGGAATGCTGTTCAGGGAAAGCAGCAGCAGACTTTGGGGATGACTGATATGCCTAAAGCCAGTGTAATAGGATTACACACATTCACCTCTCTGGTTTCAGATAATCTGCACAAGCTAATCACGCTTGATGAAGGGCCTCAGTACTAAAGGTAACAAACACTTTTTTAATGGCTGTAATTTACTGCATCCATAGGAATCAGCAAAAACTGCTTATATGAATGTGCTGCTGTAAGAACTGCTGTAAGAACTCAAGATGGTGGATGTTCCTTTGGAACACCTGAGAGCAAGAGAGCACAAAAACGATTTAGTAAATTCACACCTGTGCTACCTTCCAGGATATCCCAGTAATAATCTTCTTACAAAACAGTACTTATGTCCCCAAAACTCCCAACCTACAGAGGCAGACAGCTTCCTCCTTCCTGTGTGTATATACAAACACACACAGACACACACAAGTACCAATTTAAGCTTGCAGACACCAGTTTCCCAGGTTTTTAAAGTATCATTATATTGGATTAACTGTAAATTTGTATTTAGTGGAGGCAATTACATTACAAATTTTAACTCATGCCATTTAAATCTTAAGCTTCTGAAGGTACTTCTTAAACCCCTCCAAACGGTATTGTTTAAACTGACCCCAGTTCTCACACAAATTTCTGCCACTGCTGCAGCCAGCTGCACACACGTATTCTGGCATGAACTCAGAAGTGAATGGAAAACTCACTCTTGAATCATTTTTCCAGTCTCTCTGAGGTATTTTGAGGTACTTTGTTGTTCTCTGTGGGATATTTTCCAGTGCTTTCCATAGTCTGTTTTAAAAAGTCACTGGCAAGCCTTTTTCCTTTGTACTTCTATAGACCTGTGGATCTTACCCACGTCAGGAAGTCTTAAGGGCTTGTCTCCTGTGGATACATTCCAGAACCGCAGTAGAACAGATTAAGAGATATGAACGTAAGTTAAGACACAGTAATATTCTTTGCCTTGCTGGAATAATGCCTTATGTTGACAACCAGGATAGCTGAAGTAGGAATTACTTAGGAACTAGAAGTGAATTGGTTTTGTGGATGACCACGAGGGGGAGTTAACACCTATTTAGGTACAGCTGTAATGAACCAGATCTTCTGCTGTGTTCACCTGTTTTCCTCAGCAGACAAATCCTAGATCTTCTACCTCCCAATCTGAACTAGTAGCAACATGAGCAGTGTTACTGTTAAACTGCTTTAAGATACAGATATGGTAGGCAACTGCAAATAATTTCACTGTCATGCAGCTGTTTAGCTAACATACACAAAACTTCACACCACAAAGTCATGTGGTTTTACTTTCCTAAAATCACCATTTGTTGTGTAAGCAGAAGTAATCCAAATATAAAGTAAAACTCAAGAAGCTAAAACTCAGTCTGCCAAGTTGAAAGCTCAGATTTAAACTAACTAAATAAATATGTGGATGGAGAGAGCAACTGGAAATTACAAATTTTTTATTGCAGAAAACAAGATCCCACAGGGGCTATCATCACTAGCCAAAACTTCCACAACAGAGGCCCTAAGACTGAGTTAGTAATTTTCCTGCTCTCAGTAGTTCAGTGTTCTGGTTTATAGCACATCATCATAAACAGCTGATACACAAAGCAGAATTGAAAGACCGTGTATCAGCTGATTTCCTGGAGGGCAACCACCACCAGTAGGTCCACATCATCCTCTCCTGAAGGATTGCTGTGAAGACACCATACAGAAATAATGATTTAACACCTTCCCAGAAAGCAGAGAAACTGTACAGAAGCCTTTGTGCACCAGCAGGTGGAAGGCACAGCTCCTCTGGCTATACAACACTCTGAAGCAGAACACACCTGCAGAGCCTTGAGAGTGGGACATCATGAGTTACCATGGTTTTGGAGAGTGAACTTCACCTTGAGGTGAGACTTGTCCCCCTGACAAATCTTCATCCTTTTTGGGAGTAAGCACTCCACAGAAGTTTTCAAAGGGAATAGGAACATAAAACTGGCCTCACATCAAAGCTCTTTCTGCACAAAATACTTTTGATTTCTTGAAGAAGTCTTTTCCCCTTTGTCTTGAGATTGCATGATTAAGCAGCCTACTCAAGAGTTAGTTAAGATACAGTGAGCAAAATACTGCAACATCAGCCTCAAAACCCAGTGAGACCTTACATCCTCAGATGTAAGTCGCATGCCCAGTCTTGAGAACAGGTCGTGGGGAGGGGAGGGGAAAGAGCAAGATAGAAGTAAAAACCAAAGCCTTTAAACATTCCTACTGAGGATCAAAAAGAAGTTTTAGCCAGTGTACTATTAAAATTCTTTCTTTGGTATGAACAAAGTTTGAACTGCCAATTACAGACAAATTCAAGCTCTTGAAACAACAGAAGTCTCCTCCACTCCCAACCCACTGCCTCCTTATGGCTGTAAAGTGAAATTAAATACCATTCCAGAATTCAGTAACTCCTCTCCCCCTGCTGCAACATCAAGTCCCCTGAAAAGCAGAACACTGTGACAATTCTGAGAAGGTCCTGTCGCAATCAATTACGGACAAACAATACTGGTGCTGTTACTGACACCACGTAGAATCACACCAAAATGTGTAAGTGGCATTGGTACACACTGGTCTCTCAGAAAAAAGGCCCACCAATGAACCACTTCAGGCTCACCATCTTCATTCCGAATCTAACTGCTAGCAAGTTAGATTACACTAGCTACAAATAGAATGGGAGGAAACTTCCTTACCCTTTCACCAGGAAAGCAGAGCTGTCTTAAAAATTCATTTTGACTGGGCAGTCCATCAGCACTGCTGGGTCACCAATAAAGGCAGGTAGACCACTACACATTAGGCAATTTAGAAATGTCTGCGCAGCACTTGAGTACTGAGGAATACCAAATTAGAGGCCAGGTAGTAGCAATGACAGGAAGCAAATGAAACAGGGTATGGAAATCAAATGCTAATAGACACTGTTGTTCCCCATAGCCACCCAGTCAGCTGGCTAAGTAGTGATCAACCACTGCAGTAGTCAGAGGTGGTTATAAGGCTGACAAGATGGAAAAAGAGAGAAAACAAGAAAACTTCTCACTACCAAACAATTCTTTTTTAAGTAGCTATATAAAGACAGGTGAGCCATGAAGCTTTTCCAGAAGGAATTCTCTCCACACGCGCACTAGGCACAAGTTACTGACAGTTCAGAAAAGTCAGTCACAGCAACCAAATAAAAATGGCTCTGTGGTCTCTCTGTCCTTCCAACAGCATGACTGGAAGGCACAAATACTGACAAACGCTGGCTCAACGGCTGCAGTTAAGACACACCAAGTAAGAAGCAGCAGCATACCTGAGGAGATAAAGTGGCAGACATTGCAGGAAGCATTCCTGACAAATGACGACTAGAGAAGGCACTGCACAGTTCACAACTGAAGCCTACAGCCCGACTTCCAATTTAAAAGCCCACAGTTTGTCAGAGATCTGTAGCTAAATCCAGTTGCTTGCATACAGATGGCTTAACACCTGATATCAAAATTTCCTACACATCTACACTGGGCTGACAAAACCAATGCAACAAAGCCTGTGCCATTCCAGGCTGGCAGCTGGAGGCCAGAGAATCCTGATTATCCCAAGCAACACTAAAAACACGTTTTGGCAACTGAACCAAGCTCCTCCTCCAAGCTCAGTAAAGAGTATGCAAATAATATTTTAGTAACAGTAACCACCTCCAATACCACCTATATAATTTTTAACAGAACAGAAACCTAATTTCAACTCACTTGTGTTTCACTTTCTACAGAGCAGAAGACACTGAGCTTTTCAAGACCCATGTTAAGATTTTCCCCCTCCTCTTACCACTGAAAAAGCCATTATTAAAACAGGTTTAAAACTTGTTTTACAAGCCTCTCACCTAGAGAGGCTCTCGCCCTTTACAGGTATTGCTATCGGCAAAGCCTTTCCACAAGGTAGCATGTTCTCAAGGGAGCCACACTTACAGTTCAGGTAAGAAAAGTGCTTATTTCAAGTTAGAGAAAAAAAAAAAGAGTAAAGTTGCTCTTTCAGTCAGAAGCTTCAGCATCCTGTCAGAAGACAATAGAATGCAAAACCTGCAATGGAGAATAGGACTAAAAATAAGTTTTAGGTGCGTCTCCTTAGTAGATGTAAGCTGAGCGAGACGCAATGAGCAACTTTTAAATATGGTTTTTGCTCTGAGTTCAGGCAGGCCATCATTAGGCCATCATTAGGATATCATTAGCTATTTCCCCAGAGAATTTCAACAATTGCTCTGTGTAACAGTAAGGTGCCTGGGCTTATGTGATCAGCTGTGCCAAAATGCTCTGAATAGCCACACTGCTATGCTACACCCATTCCTCTTCCACTCTAATACAGGATCCAAGGCGGGGTGAGGGAAGGAAGTCTGTAGCTCCCTTACACAGAGCTTACACAACCAAGGAGCTCCAGCACACTCTGAAACACTTTAAGAAACATCTACTCACTAAACATTATCTGCTTTGCTTTATCGCAACAGATATCCCAAGTAACTTCTCAATGACAAAAACAATTGTTATATACTACAGTAGGAGGGAGAGAACTTACCTCCATCTTGCGAGCAGCTGTGTCCTGATCATAGTGTCCCATGATGTTTGGGAAAAAAGTCATATTGTAAGGCATTCCTGAACATCTGGAGATAGTAATTGGCTCACACGTAAATAAACTGTGCCCTCGCACCAGGGCTAGAACTAAACTGCAAGTCGCAGAGAACACAAGTGCTCCCATTTTGTCAGGATCTCAAACTTCAGCACATCGCTTTGTTCAGTAGTTAGACAGCCCGGCTTTGTACAAGGATAAAAACACACATCTTCTTCTGCTGGCTCCAGCGCACGGCAGTAAAGCACACACTCAGACTCCTCACAGGTGCTTTAGGTGTTGCCCCATTTTGGCTGACCGCGATTTTACTAAATCCCTTCTTCTTCGAGCCTGTACGTGCACAGACGGGGCAGAGCAGTGAACAGCAGAAACAATCCGAGGGTGACCGCCCGGCCTCCGCGCCGGCCCGCAGCGAGAGGGCAGCTCAGGCCGGGCCGGTGCCCCCGCGCCCCTGCCCGGCCCCACACACCCCTCGGGGCCGCGGCCAGGCACAGCCCCCACTCCCGCCGGGCCCCGGAGCCACCGCCGCTCCCAACGTCCCGTTCCCAGC
>VXAY01002772.1:786540-829343 GCA_013399855.1 Oxyruncus cristatus | reverse complement strand
CCGTGCGGGCTGCGCGGGGCGGTGGGGCCCAGCGACCCGCCTGGGCTGTGCCGACGCGGCCCCGGGGCGGTCCGTGCCCCCTCGGGTGGAGTCCCGTCTGGGAAGGGCCCCGGGACTGCGGCACAGACACGAACGGCGCGAAAAGCCCCTCCGTCAGACTCGGCGCTTGGGTTCTCGTAAACATCTCGATATTAAACTCTGCAATGCACTGTATAAGTGCTAAGGCAGTTTACGGACTTTCAAGTGTTGGGACATGAGCGTGTCATCTCGATGGAAGCGATCCCGAGGATTGTTTCCGAACCCACCGGGGCCGCTGCCACGGTGGGGGGAGCCAGGGCTCCATGGCAGGGGGCGGCCAACCCTGCACTGCCACCCTCAGTGCCACATTCACTGCCACCGTCAGTGCCACATTCACTGCCACTCGTGCTGCCACCGTCCTGCAAAAGGTCCAAATCCTCAGATGACGGGTGTGGGCACTCAGTAGATGAGGCTACAGCTGAGAAAGAGATTAGTATTGGAAATCGATGTTTAATGCTTGAATTTAATGAAGGACAGGGAAGTGATCTGAAGTATTTGCTGAGGAAAGGGGCGCTGTGGTGAGAACGAAGGGAGATGAATGTTAAACCAAAGAGGAGAAGCGGGGTGACTCTGGTGCTCAGGGTACCACTGTCTTCCAGAGACCTGACTCGAGAACGTGTGAACTGTCCTCCCGCTGCACCCACATCTGCTGGCTGAGACCACACACACCAGACAAGGACTGTCCAGCAGCACCCAGCCATGTTCACAAACACTGACCTGAGCTAATGAGACCTATCTATCTGTAGACATGCTGAAGTTTACTAAGCAGAGGTGACCAAATTTCTCAGCACAGAGCCACCCAAGGTCTCATCAGGCTGCTGTTCAGCCATGCAACTTGCTCCACGCTCCAGGACTGGAACAGGAAACACCAGATGCCGAGACATGCAAACCAGATTTGGTAATGGCTTGATGACGTTCAGGAAGTGCTGCCTCTCTGCTAATGAGCCATGAGATAGTCTCTGCAGAGAATCCATCCATGGATGGTAGAGAGTGTGAAATTGCACATGGTTACTCAGAAGACAACAAGCATCTAGAAGCTTTCTCTTCGTGCAGATATTTTATCTGTCATTGCCTGTGTCACTCTACAGAAAGACAAAACTCTTTCAGATTCCTGTACCAAAACTATTTTAGCTCCTCTATGAATCATGAGGAGAATTATGCCTACCTGCTGCAGATCCACATAGCCCTGCCATTTGCGTAAATAGAGTAACTTGATAGCTGGAATTAAACTTGCAGCAAATGATCTTAAATTAAATGTTATTTGCAGGTTGTGAAAGTTAATGTAGTCTACTATAGGAAAACACTCACCTACGTTATCCATCGTTATCTCTCCATTTCTCATCTTCCAGCTGGAGTTGGTCCTAGTCTCTCTCAGTAGCTCTTCCCATCGTAGAAATATTACATTTTTCTTTTCAGGAGCTCCAGAGGTCTGGCAGCAAGAGCACCAGGACTGTGCAATGGGAAGTCTCCCCACTCTACTTCTGCAGAGGCTCTTCTAGGGAAGTTTTTGCTCAGCTCTTCATGAAGTTGCAGAGTTGCTCTCAGTTCTGGGATCACCATCAGACACACTGAAACCTTGCAGGAACAAAACATGTTCAGTGCAGATTCACACTCCAGCAGATTTCTAATGAACTCTCTTTCCTTTCTAGTTCTATTGCCTGAGTCAATTTCCATTCCATTTCCATTTCATGGAAATGGCAGCACAACTATGTAGGGATCTATACCAAGGGTATCTATACCAAGGGAAAAGTCCTACTGCTTCCCAATATGTAGGGTTGACAAATTCTCAGACAAGCTTCTGTTATAATTTTAATATGGGAAGACCTGTATGTCTTGCATGATTTTAATGAAAACATAATATGAAATTTTGGTGAAACAAGCAGACAAAAATCCAAGGTATGCAAATTTCAGCCAAAGAACAGAAATTTGTCAAAGTAACAAGCACCTGAAAATAGGGTCTTGTGAGGAGTTTCGGAGCCTTAGCTGTGAGCTCTACTAGTACCATATAAATATGGCATTATATAAGGTGAAGGCTTAGTTTGTTTCATCAGAAAGGATTTTCATGCATAAATCTCTGAAAAACAGATATGGCTAAGTAACATTCTTTTCCTTCTTAAAGACCCTCATGTTTTTGTTAGATGATGGGAAAAGACAGAGAAAAGGAAGAACACTATTAATATACTTTCTTTGCTCGCAACTAGTTGCTAGGCAAGTTATTCCAGAGGTTCGTTCTCATAGTCATGATCTAAATACATTTATTTCTGGCTCTGTTAGTCTTGACTAACCAGAGTGGGGAATGTGAGCGCTCTCACTGGTATCTAGCAAAGCACCTTTAAGCATGATTAAGTATTTTAAGCATGTGCTCAGATATACTGCTCATTAGAGATGCAGCTACTCAGATGTGTAAGTACTTTTCTCACCTGGCACTGGAGATATTGTAAACATCTCAGTTAATGTAATATTAATGTACTGATCTTTCCCTGGCACTGCTTCATACAATTATAGTTTAGCAATTTTTATTACAACTGGTTTAAGTGATTTAAAGCCTAGGTCATCTTTAGATGTCTTTCAACAAACGTAGCAGAAGGGGATTCAGCAGTGCTGGACAGCAGGTCACTTCCAAGCTCTGCTTGCTTCTACCACCCTTGCAATGGATGTGGTGGAACAGGCCGTGTGCCATCCCCTCCATGCCCATGCTCCCTCCAACTAGCTTAAACCCATCCTCAGTGGAAACATTCACAGCTTGCCTGGGCTTTGAGCTGAAGCACCTTTTTTTCCTTCAAATTTCTGTGGGGACATCCCTCCAGCAAAGGCAAACAGCAATATGACCATGTTTACCTGCTGCCTGAACATGCCAGTGCCCCACATACTCACACACTGGGAAGGAGGGATCTGAAATGGTTGGCAGTTGTCATGAAGAAGCCTTCCTCTGAGACACAAGGAGTTTATCTGTGGCTTTAGTGCTCGGAGTCTGCACACAAGCAGTTGTACACTGGCTCGAGCTTTCTTCTCTTGGCACATCTAGAAGATTTGTAACTGAGTTACACTGTTGGAACATTGTGCCAAAGTTTAACTTAATGTCATTTAAATATTACAGATTTGCCAATTACATAGTTTGATGTTGGCTGATTCAGTTGTAAGGCTCATAAAGTTCTTATTATTCTGCTTTTAATACACATTATTCATAATTTGTTGAAATTGAAGAGGACTAAATAGCCAGTAGATGGCACCAATAAATCCTGTTGTGAGGCTTAAAATTGAAAAGTGTAATTCTTGACTTTTTCTCAAATGTATTTTGGAAATGAAAGAAACTAGACTAAACAGTGTTATAATTTATACTTTTTACTTTACAATAATAGTTAGGGAAAGCAGTCAGTTTGTAAACAGAATGTTTTTCCAAAGTCAAAACTCCACCATTTAATTGAACACATTAACCCACAAGAAAGAACACACAGATGTGTTACAGTAATTTCCTAGTTATTTAGAAAATCCATTGATGAGTTAATGCCTTCTGAGTGCTTCTTCAGTCTCATGCAGCTTCGTCAGCTTAAGCTTGTTTCTAACACATTTTTTCCATAAAGCCTTTAAGCTGTAACCCACCCACCTCAACCCACTACAGCAATGAAGCCTGGAGAAGGAATCATATTGGCAAAGACAGAATATTGATGCAATGCCTTGTGCTAACCACATTACTGGGTTCTTGGAACCCATGTCATCTTCTTCCCTGAACAAAGTATGACCTGTTTAGACTTTAGTCCTTCAAAATATTGTGGATGTATGGGTTGTGGCACCCACACATAAGATGTTGATTCTTTTATGCTAGAAGGATCTCATCTTTCATTTGTCTGTAAATGACAACACTGTGCCTTCACAGCATCGCTTAATTAAAATGGTGATTATGCTAATAGTATTTCTTTCCCAACAGGTTACCTCACCTAGCCTTGGATATTAAGCACAATGTAAACTACAAAGGAAATACACCTGTAAAGGGTAAACTGTCCTAACAATGGTCAAGGATACTTAATGTCTTGTAGACTTTTAGCAGCTGCCTTCATTCCTGATAAATCTGGAGCCTGCCTTCTTGGCTGGGAGTAACAGTAGCAGCAACAGTGAGTGTTCTTCTTGATAGAGCCCCTCTTATCTCCTTGTTTCTGTGGTTGGAGTGGTACTTACTTTAGACAATGTCACAAAGGCTGGGGGAAAGGAAATCTGTCTTGGGGAATGAGTCATTTCCTACGGAAAAGACTGGTACAAATCAAGCACTCTGTTAGAGTGGACGGACAAGGTGTTTTGCTGACAGCAAAACAGAAAGTCCTTGATGGGCTCTGCTGTAGCTTTGGTTTTTGCTCCCTCCAAAACATCAATGCGTTAACTTGAGTTGAACTGTCTGTGTCAATACTATGTGCAATTAGCAAAGCAGTATTAAGTTCACACACATTTCAAATACTGTTTTTTAAGCTGGCAATTCAAGATACTTATTGAAACAGGAGGATACTAAGGACACAAGAAAATAATAGTTTTGGAAGCTCAGGCACTAACTACTATAAGGTGGTTCATGTCAACCTATTAAAGACAGACTAAGTAGCATTCACAGCACTGTTCTTGTTTATTAGTAATTACACCCATCCCATACCCCGCTAATGCATACTCTCTTCCCATCATAACAATCCTGTGCTGCAGGGACTTCCCAAGTTCTGGGGAATTATGTAACAGAGTACCTTATACCAAAAATCCCAGATCTGTCTGTAAGTACATCCTCCCAACACCTTCTCCTCGTGGGATTTCTGGAGCCGCAGGTTCACTATTTGCTAAAATGTGAAGGAAGAAGTTCAGATAGGAAGCACAAATTTTTTGTTTTCTTTGCTTCACAATTTCTTTAATAACGTTTATTTTAAACCCTGTGGAGTAAAGTTATTGTTAAAGAGTAAGAAATTAATTTTCAAATGTCATGATCACTGTATCCATTATCTTTACAAATAGAAGTTGCTTTCTGTCTTTTTTTTTGATCATTGTTTATGATAATAGTGCTTTTTCTAAACCTCTTCACAGGTGCTCTTGAGCTATTACAAATGGAAGCATTATGCAGAATACGAAATATGATTTCAGCTGAGACATACAGTTTTGCCCAAGATCAATGCAGAATACAGAAATGAGTCACACCTTAGATCTTACAGTAAATGTAACCACGTAAGAACTCATTTCTCAGGTTAATAAAATCTGCTGTACTCCAGGACTTGTGTCAGCACTACTGTTTTAAACTAGGATTTGCAATATATGCTTCTGGAACCAGTTATACCATGTTCTGGGAGATAGTGCTGACGACTGTTAAGACCTCCAAATTGTATAAACCTAATTTTCTTAGTCTTCTTCCGTGTCTTTTCATCCTTGCTGTTTAAGATCAACCATTATATCACCAGTCAATTTCCGTAAATGAAGCCTTTCCATCCAGGAATTTGTAGTCAGATTATGGAGCCAACTCTGTGACAGTGAAAGCATCTCAAATACAAATTATGGCATAAAAATAAAATCATAGAATTATAGAATGATTTGGATTGGAAGGAGTCCTTGAAGATCATCAAGTTCCAGCCCTCCTGCCATGGGCAGGGACACCTTCCACTAGATCAGGTTGCTCAGAGCCCCATCCAATCTGGCCTTGAACAACTCCAGGGATGGAGCATGTGGAATATTGTCAGACAAAAAAATTGAAACAGACAAAGCCAATAATGAATGAGAAAGGAAAATCTTAGGATGTGTCAGTAGTAATCTCAGTACATCATAAACAGAAAAAATTGCTTCATTAGCAAGGGATTGAGTCTAAGCACAAAAATGCTTTTTTTTTTACTACATCTAGTTAACATTCCAATTTTTCTTCCCACCTGGCATGACAGAGTTTCAATAATTCTCAGATATCATCAACTATGACTGACAGATGATTTGAGATAAGAGAGGATGAGGCAGAGAAGGCACTAACCATTACTCCATTAGGTATGTTTCCATGATTTTTGTACAAAGTGTCCTGGTTTCATTTTTGTACCTTCATTTTCTTTCTTGGACTTTCTGCCATGTAACTGAATGTGTTCAAATTGAAGGGAAAAGAGGAGGACAAAACACAAAAAGCAAAGCTTTAAGTAGATAAGGAAGGCCAGGAGGCAAGGGGGAAGGGACAGAGGGACAAGATTATTCCAGACAGAGAGATGAGAAGCAGAGGAGAAAGGCCACGAGGCTCTTTGATTCTCCAAGCAGGGCAGACAGGAGGCTGGGTGAGAGTTTACTTGCTGGATGGGGAGGGGAGTTATAAAGCTCAGCTCTAAGCAGTTGCCAAGGATCTTACAAAGCATCCAAAATGGCAAAGCAAAGCAAAATTGTGGCATATAAGCAACAACAAAAGAGAAGCCTTTGATGCTATGTGGGATTTATGCCTGTCTGTGACAGAAATCCGAATCCAACCTTCTCAGAGCACCGGGTTTTCAAGGCCTGTGGTCTTGCTTTGCAAACTGGGCATTTGGCTGAGAAATATCCATTAAGCATTCCCTCTTACAAAGAGAAAGTGGAAGGCACTCATACCATCAGCTCCTGGATCCTAGAGAGCTTCTGAGAGACAAAAAGACACTTAGAGTTCATAGGAAACTTCTCTGGCTTTCCTTGCCAACAGCAGCCCAATCACCATTGTTTGTCTTCAGAGGACACAAACTGCCCTTGAATGATAGAGATGTCCATGTCTCCTTCCACAGAGACACTCATGTACATGGTGTGATGCCCTTGTCCTGTAACAGAATACAGCTCAGAGCCTCCCAGTAGCAGAGGACGAGGACTTAGCAATGGCTAAGTGTTCATTATCAGGTTTAACTGTTTTGCAAGTCTGGCTCAGGGCTTTAATTTTAGTACTTCACTGCTATAAGTTGCATTCTACCTGTGCTGGGCCATCTGGGCACAAAAGACCGCTGTGAGTCACCCTGTGCCACCAGCTGTCACCCCATGCACTGATGATCCTTTACTCAAACTTTTAGGCAGTCTGAGAGCCATCTGAAAGGTTCAATTGGGACATGATATGCTACAAGTACTCATTCTCTTGGAACACTGTTTTTCATGGTTGTATTTAGTGATAAATTTGGAACAAAGCTGTAAGTCTGGTCCAACTTTTGCAGTGGTAACATGCTGTGGAACTGATAACTTTCATGGTGAAAAGTGAAGATAAGCAAAACTATCCCAGCATAATAGCCAAGGCCATAGGTCTACTGGGCATCTAGATGGAGCGACTGATCATGTCTGGGAGCTGCTCCAGACCCAGAGATACTTACAGCACTTAAGGGAGTAGGCCAACAGATCCATCCAAGTCTCTAAATAGGGGAAAAGAGACATCCAGGGATGGCAAATGGCAACCCTGTTTACAGAGGTCAAAAAAAGAAGGGACTTCCATACCAAAGGTACTGTAATGCACCTCCTGGGACCTCTTAAAATATCAGTAGAGCAAAATGGATAGACTACACAAGACAAAAATCAGTTTAACTCAACCAACTCAATTTCTGCTGGAAATACAGTTGGAATAATGTAATTAAGATTTGTCAGTCTGACCCTTGAATTCATAATCCTTTGTAAATCCAATTGTACTGTCCCTTCTTTGTGCATCAAATGTCATAACAGCTCACGTAAGTACCTAGGAACTTCACTCTTCACCACTCAAGCAGTTATTTGCTCCTGCACAAAGGGAATGAAAATAAATAACAGACAAAGACAGTGTTTTGTTTCTATTCTCCTCTTTGTACTTGCATTATCCTGACAAATGCCTGATTATATTTTGCACCAAATTAATTCAACTTCCTTTGAAAAACCTAAATGAAGGTGTTTAAGCAAGTGTTGTGGAGTAATTTATACTAAAACAGATACTGAATTTCAATAGAAGACAAAAAACAAATTCAGTTATCAAAAATTTTAATGTATTAATTGATTTACACAGACATAACAAGCATTAGGATTTAATCTAATGGACTGACATAATTGCATAATCCCCATGTTTTCCTTGTTCCATTTTTCTCTCTGTGCCTTTTCTGCGTTGTGTCTTTTCTTCAGCCACTAGCAAATACAAGGTTTCTACTCTCCTGGGAGTAAAGTGAATAATTCAGCTAAGCTTTTGTTTGAGCTGTACGAGAACTGTGTTGGTGAAGCTGTTGAATGCAGGAACAAATTCTCAAATTTGGAAGAATCTAAAGTTGCTTTATATTCAGGAGCTCTAGCTGTGTCAGTTCAAGTGCTGGTTTTAAGCTGTTTCTGAATTTGAAAGCATTAAAAAGGGAAGAAAATCAAACCATTACTGGAGCTTTCTGCTTTCATACTAATTTGTGGTAAAGCAGCATGGTTTCTTCTGGATTATGGACTGTTGTGGCAGAGCAGCAGCAGCATAATACATGTTGACTTAATGAAGAAAGAGGCGGTTTTCACTTGTGAACAGAAGTAATTTTGTTATATTAGATAAAATTACATAAAATTAATTTTTATATTGCATAAGACTATATAAACAAAACTTTGGGAAAAAATACAAACCCACTGATTTTTACCCACAGTTAAGTCACCTTATATCACATTGCCCATATAAAGGGATTCATGAGAATGTGCAATGCACACTGATTTTAAAGTCTTTATGTTAACAAAGTAGACAACGTGCTATGCAATGGTCTTAATAGAGGTGAAAATTAGTGTCACTTGCATCAAAACTTACCTTTGGTAGGCGCAACTGAAATAGTTAATGGAGGAAGAAAGATGTCACACAGACCTATCCCCACTGAGTTTTAAACTGCGATTTTATATATATGGAAGAAAATCATAGAGTAGAAACAATTTATACTAAATTGCATTGGTGTGACTAAGCAAAGCTTGAACTTGTCTGTCATGTGAAGGAGGAAATCATTGTTTCTTTTGACCTCAAAGACGTCTCAAATACCCAGCAGGGATGGAAGGTGCTATTACTCTCCTAAGAGTCAGACAGGCAGTCTGAAGGTGGTGTCAAGATGTATTTCATTGTACTGCTCATGTCAAAAAAGTGGTCATCCAGGCTTGCTCAAGCAAATCTCCAACAGGTGTTTGGAAAAGACAAGAATATATCTATGAATTCAGTAGCACTGACTGTTCAGGTATGTGGGATAAACCCCGTTTGAATTTGACAAGAAACAGTTCAAAGAACTGAGCAGATGTAAATGAGCATATCCTGAGCTAATAAGAAAAGATCATAAATTTACAAATGGAGAAGTCCATTGATAAATGTGATGGATAAGAACCAACAGTACCTCCTCTTGGAGAGCAGCCTTCCAGCTGCCTCAAAACATGTAAAATAAAAGCCTTCAGTTATTAATACCTATGACAGTGGACTTGCAGGACACAATGTGCTTGAGACAGTAGGGAAGATTTCTCTGTTAATCTGAGTAAATAATCACAAGTAACCGAATGCATTTGAGAAGTTACCATTCCTTGGTTTTGAATGATTGACACCCCACCGGACAGAGGGTGACTGACCATCTCTGGGATAACTTCTCATTGCTTTGCAGTGGAACTCCTGGGCTTAAACCACCAGGGGAAGGTTCTCTGATATATGAAAAACCCAAATTTTGAATCACTGCATCAATCACTGCATCTTCCGAGTACAACACAGTGAGTGTGGACCACTTGCTTCCTTCACGAGATATGCTTAACTTGAAGGGTGTTGAGTCAGAGAAACAGTGCTGACACGGCTGGGAGAAAGAGCTGAGACAACACTTTTCAGCAGTTGTTGGTCACAGAAGTGCTTGGAGACATTGGAGAAATTATCTCCCTTTGCTTGCAACCTGACTTTGTGTGCTGCTTATAAATAAACAGGACTACTTCAGAGACACCTGGATCTGTCATCAAAACATCCTCCTAAATCAAATTATGTGAATTGTGCACCTTGATTAAAAACAGGTAACATATGGTCAGTTCTGGAAGGATTAAATTATTGATTTTCCCAGGTATACAATTAAAAGCTTCTCAGACTTTAGAAATTTATAGGGTTGGAGACAAATTAAAAACTTTGTCTTACATGTGAGGAGTCTCATATGAACTCTCGTTAGTCCAAATTCTGTCCAGATCCAGGTTCAGTCATGGGCAGCTGGCAGCTGTACTTCAGAAGACATCAGCCCCATTGTAGCTTATCTTCAAAATGCTTCAAAATCCCTTCTAGAGAAGGCAAGCTGCATCCACCCTGCACAACCATGGAGCTTGCTTGGTCTGTATCCAGCAGGCTTTCCACCAGCTCACCCCTGCCCTTTTCTGGTGTGCTGTGTATGGCACTTTCCTGCCCATGTATGGCAAGTGACTGCTCCAGTGGACTCCTCAAAATTGCCTGTCCACTCCCCACGCTGACATCCCCTTATTGCAAGAACACATTGCCCAACGCTGCTGCCATTGCACTTGCCATTGCAACTGCTCTTTGGTGCTTCTGCCACTGCTGTATTTACTGTTCACATTCCTGTCAAAGAAACTTGGATGTTATCTGTGGTCTGTTCAAAACCTGACTCCTACTCTTAAGTCTTCCTAAAAGAGCTGGAGACATCAATCCTGACCAGTAGAACAGCCACCCATCCCAGGGCAGCCAGGATATGGACTTGAGACACATGAAACCAGGAGTCACCAGGACTATGTTCTTGCCACTTTATCTGCAGTTCAAAAAAGATTTATGACCCATGATAATGGTGTTGCTGGTGGGACCAAGATGTGCCAGGGCCATCTGGGATGACGGGGGTTGGATACCAAATTCTTGTATGGGGGAGCATCTCCAACAGTTGATGGAGGTGGCTGGCACGAGCCCATGGCAGAGGACAGTGCTCTGAAACTTCATCACCCTTAGGACTGCTGATTTATTACTATGGAAGTATGATCATGATGGAAGTTTTTGAAGCCATAGTCCAGATTGTTTCTCAAGTGTACTGAGTGTGTTTGTAAGCTGATGACTTAACAGTGATATTACCACAACTAGTAGACACGGAGTATTTTGCCTGTGTCTGTATGTGTCTGAATGTATGTCTTCTGTTGGGTTGTTCTAGTTGCAAAGTGACAGAGTAGGGTCTAAAGCAAGGGGGAGTGTGCAATTAGGTTGTGCTGATAAAACATTCATTAGGTGATCACAAGGCTTTATAGCGATTGAAGGAAAATGGGACTGTAGCAGAGTGAGAGTAGAGCCTTTCAAGATGCAAGTGCTGACTGATATTAGAGGTGCCAGGACTGCAAGCAAAAGTCACACATGATCAGTTATCAGTCACTAGAGGAGAACAACCCTGTGGATTGGATTAAACCCGTTTTAGGGGTAAAAAAAAGAGAACAATGAGCCTCCAAAATAAGTAAAATATGGTCTATATAGCAAATTCAGACAAATCATGGAATTGCAAACCAAGGAGGAAGGAGCAAGTTAGCAGATGTGTTGGAAAACATAAAAATTACTCCAGGCAGACACACAGTGAGGAGGAAGAATCCCTCCAGTATCAGTCATAATCCTCACAGAGAAGACAAGGTAGAAAACTATGAACTTTAATATTGTGGTCCTCCTAGGCTCCCCTGTTCCTTCTTGGAGAAGACCAATGGCATTGACCCAAGCACACAGAGAAGCCAAGAAGGACGAGGACAGCCCCAGACAGTGGGGTGGGTGCTGAGCAGTGGGTCTCCTTCCTGGGAATGGCCTGTAATAACTGGACAATTTGGACTGTCCATATTAGTAAATTGCTGTATGACCACACTGATAGTAATTACTTCATTGCACTATTAGCATTTTTATTAGACTAATAATAAGTTCTTGGCTGTGCATATAATAACGTGTTTCTTTAGCCCCTACTATAAATTTTACTGACTGTCCCGGAGGTCTGGCAGCTACACTTTGGTATAGCCACCGATACAGACAGCACTGCCGAGCCCTGTGGCATTTTTGTGAACAGCCCGAGCCTGCGGTAAAGACACAAGGTAACAACTGCATTTACCCTGACTGTAACTTCTGATGCAGTGGGGTAGTACCTATAACTTGAGCATAGTGCCCAGTGTAACCAAGGGGACAGCAGCCAGGTACATAGATGGCCAGAACTGTAGAAGGAGTGGCGTGTTGCAGTGAAAGGGGTAAACATGGCAGGTCCCAGGAGGGCTGAGTCAGGGGAGGAACGAGGAATGTGTGCAGTATCGTTCTGCCTGGGGAAGGAGGAGGATGGAGACATAAAAGCTGGGGGTTTGGGATCCTGTTAGGCTGCCTAGGTGATGTTCCCCAGGAAGCTGGAAAGGAGGAGCTGACAGGAAATTGCTTCCACGATGTGTGAAAACACCTTCCCCAGAGGAGTTAAAGGATTGCTCTGCAGCTCACAGAAGCTGTTTCTAACATGCTGCCGCTGGTCTGTGAGATGGACCCTGGGGCATAATGCAAAGTCATCCATGTCCATGGTGTGCTGGGATGCTGGTGGGGTGGTACCGGTCTCCATAGGGCAGCGGGACAGAGACATGATGTAAATGGTTCTGTCTGCAGAGAGCACCTCCTGGGCCAGCCCAGTTTTATCGTAGAGGGAACTGGTTGTTTTTTCCTGTGTCCACCAGGAGTGAACATCCACATGTACCATGTGTGCAGCACAAATGGTCTGGGACTAGGATCCAGGAGCAGGTATTGGAGCTAAGGGATTTGGCAGCATAGATTCACCCCATGATAAATATGCATTTGTAACATGAAATGCCAGTGAGAGCTTATTAGACAGAACTGAAAAATATCTGTATAGTGCAGGCATAAGAAGCTACTTTCTTACCATGGATGCAAGTAATTAATACGTTGTAATAGAAGACAGCATGCAGACAGATAAACAGCAATGATGACAGCAATTTCCTGGTGGAAAATGTAGCCCAGTATATATTCTGGAAGTTATTCTGTTGTATTTGTTAATTAATCTTCTGAATTGTCAAAAGATTGCCATGATATCAGGTGCGATCAAGGGACAGAAAACCCTTATTAGGTGTGAAATCCCAGCTAGAGTAGTAAAGTCTTGCATTCCAGGAGTAGGTGTAAAATGGTTTCCTCCACAATGATTTTAAACATGTTAGTTCATCTGAAAGATGCCTTTGAATTGGAAACATGAATAATGAATAGCATTTGCATAGAACACTGTGTGCGTCCATTAATATTGAACTCCCTACATCCAGCAGTTCCCAGAGGTGATGATACCACTTGGGTGGAGTTGTGGCTGCTCAGTGATTTAATGAGAACTAACTTTGCTCCTGAGCTTGGCAGCTGTGATCATGAACTTTAGCTTCACCGGGTCCATGTCTGAATTGGTAAAATTATGCTCTCAATAATATAATAATGTGTCTAATAATGTGCTGCAAAAATTATGTCATATTAGTAGTCTGAATAAAGTGGAAAAACTGTTTGGCAGGGGAACTAATTTGAGGGCAAAAGAGATGCCACTGCACTGCAGAAGGTCTGTTTTAGAGACACGGACAAGCCACAGCGCTAAACGTTTTAGGTTCAAATCACTCTTCAGCCCTTTAGTGAGGCAAACTGAACATTAAGCCTCTTACTAAGCGAGACCTGGAAAGTTTTATCTGCCTTGCATGAACAAGCCAAATAGTTTAATTTCCTGGTAAAACCAGATACAGATGACTATAAATATTTTCATGCCTTTTGTATTTGACAGCTGATAAAGAATAGGCTGCTACTTAGCTATGGTGCCTTTTCTTAAGCACTTTTTTTGCTGTGAGCAAACTGTTCTTTCTGTCCGTGCAGTAATACCCAAGACATATTTCCCTATATCCAAACATGTGGGTGTTTTGCAAAGGTTAATGGAAATTAAATTAAAGCTGAGTAATACTGACTATAATGCAAGAGTGTGCAGGCAAGGCTAATTAATACAACTGGCAGCATGGCTTAGTCCTGGCCTGTGACACCACTCTGTTTCTTTCTCACCCAATCCTATTTTTTCCCCAAGCAGGCACCCACAGCAACCTAAAACTACTTGTTTTCAACAGTCTTGAAAGGACAGATTTATGGCAGCATCCCAGTTTTTTGCACTCAGGACTTAAATGATATTCAATCCTCTAGAAAGCAAAGAAAATCTGTTGCATTCTGCCTTCTTCCTTCTTGGTTATAAACACCCTTCTATCAGGAAGATTACAGTATTTCCTAGATTTTAGTGTTTGCTGATTTTTTCTGTGCAAGGAGCTGTTGCAAATAACCTTGGATTTTATTTTACGTGACATATATTAACAAATCTCTTTTCTAGTGAACCAGATAACTTTTTATCTTGTAATTATGATCCAACTTTGCCATTAGTTTACTGATGGGCAGGAGAACAGATTTTAACTCTGGATATTATGCATAGGCTACCTGAAAAAAAATCTGAAAATCAAACTGGACGGCTTGAAAACATGAGGGTGATAACAGAACAGAATGAGATCTTGCATCCCTGCTTCTTAGACCACCACATCTTATTTATGGTACCTTTTTCACGTGTTTCATTGTGACAAGCTGGAGAGGAGGCACCTGGGAAGGCACCAGTGCAACAGGAGATGCTTGGCCTGAGGACACTGAGGGTTTAGTTTTGAAATATTGAAGTGTATCAAGTTCTTCAAAATATTTGCCTCACTGTGAAATGAAAACCTACTGTGGACTCAGTGTGTACACATTGTTGTAGCTCATGTAGCACCTCCCAAGCACTAATTTTAGAATTACCACCTCAGCACATATTCCCCAGAGGCAGAGAGAAACAGAGTCCATTAAACCTAAGCTTTGTGAACTTTACTTGCAACAAGGCCTTCCCCCCACCCTCCCTTCCAGTCTCTTCTTGCACCAACAAGGGCTCTGCTTCTAAGGCACAGTCTAACCCTGGAATTGTCCCATTTTCAGGGTTCCCATGGGCTCTTACATGCCTGACTGAGGGCCTACGGCTTCCTCATGTCCCCAGATCCTTTTTCTTTTGGTACATCTGAAAGCCATTCCTTTGATACTATTCTTCCTTTTCCACAGGAAACAAACCAGTTCCTGTGTCAGCATCCTGGCCAGGAATCAAAGAAACAAGCTATTTGTCAGGCAACACCCAGGGCATAGGCAATTAGGATGGGGATGGTACTTGAGCAAGAGCCCTTCTGGCACTAAGGAAAAATATCTTGTAAATTTACCGCAATTTTGGAAAAAATAAAAAATGCTGTGTGTAGAAGTTATGGGTTTATTTCTATAGTGCAGGTCAAACAACACTGTAGCAGCTTCCCTGTTCAGGCAGGAATAAAGAACATTTTTTTAGTTATGTATTGTATTTGCCTAATAGTTGTCTTACTATAGAAAATGCCTCAGATTCCCTGTGTCTTCCACTTCAGCTATGACAGCAACCACAAACTCTCAATCTATAATAACAGAGGTACAACTGCATTTTGACCTCACAAGCCCTCCTTGGCAAATACATTGATTTCTTGTGCGAAATACATGTATTTTATCTTCTTTGATATGACCACACAGTCCATGAGCCACAACATGAGGACATCAGATACAGAAATATTCTGATTCCCTGAAGAGGTGGGAACCATTCATTATACTTTTGCAGTCTTTGATCTCAGCTCTTGAAGATAAATTAATCACAAACACAGAAATGTGAAACGTGTGAAGAAATAAACAGACACTTTAAAAATTTTCTTTATTTTCATTTTCAATTTCAAGGTCAATCTTCAATAATTTGCAGCTAAAATGAGAGTACAAAAATGTTCCCATTTGTCTAGTTTGAATTTAGACATATTATTCATTTTTGCAAATAAAACTAAGCCTGCTCATTTCAAATACCATTTCTGTGCACAAATTATATAACTGATTCTTTTCATAAGGCATGTAAAAGAGATTTCAGTTCAAACATTAAAATATTTCACACTCAAGCATCAGAATTTAAAACAGAAATTAAAGCTTCTCAAAAAAATGTGCCTGAACTGCAGAAGTACACACTACAGACATTACAATGAACACATGCAGAGACATGCACATATGAATGTCTATGTATATGAACATACTAGGAAGATCAAAAATACCTGTTTTCTGGTTTTTATGCAATCTCAGTCATTTAACAAGAACGCATGTTTAACCCAGTACTCATATATTGCTTAATTATAGTGTCCTATTTTTTCAGTACAAAATCATTTCAGTCACACAGTAAAACTGTGTGTCTTCCAGTCAGTGTCCTGCAGCAATGATGAAATTCTGAAATACATTAACGAAGCATAAGGGAGAAGATGAAGGAATAATGCAAGATGAAATTGCATTGAGCCTTTGAGAAGATTAATTTGCCTAATGATGAATTGGTAACTGTAAATCCTTTCTCTTCTTTAGCCAGTGGAAATGTTTGCTTTCTTTTGAGTGATCCCACTTCTCACATAGTGGAAGAAGATGTATTTTACAGGTATACAAACATTGAAGGAAAATCCTGTACATACATTGCGTAGGAATTATGGAAATGTGGCCAAGTTCCTTTCTGTTTGAAAACTGAACTCAGGTAAATCGTAAAAACTCACCAGCTTTTAGCAAATCATCTCAGCAGAAAGTGCGTTGTTTCAGTGTACCTGCAGAAATCCTCATGTGCAGCCAAGGGACTTTGAACAAATTATGTGGCATGATGCCTTTTGGGGGAAAATTACATTCCAAAAATCCTGTCATATAAGAAGACAGAGATGCCCATAGGTTCTTTATCTGAAAGTCCATGTCTTTAAACATGGTTACTTTATTTTATGTATTTGAGCCTTTTATATTTGGAAGATAATTGATTTGCTACTCAAAGAACAGACTCTGTAAATATGACTCTTCACTCCCAAGAAGGCCACCCAGAGTGAAAATGTCCAGATGATTATTTGAGCTTGCTTCTTCCACTAAAATCAGCACAGGAATCTACTTTTGGGATTGGTATACCATAGATTTAGACATATTATTCAAACAATTGGTATATTATTTTACAAACAATTTGCTTGTTGTTGCTGGTGGTTCTCTCTAGTAGAAGGAAAGTAAACATATATACACATTTCTAGAACCTACTCTTATTAAGATCATTGAAAGCTTGCACATTAAGAACTGAAAACCCACCTGGGAAATAATATACTTTCTTTTCAGTTACAGCCTAACAAATAAGAACGATAATGTATTACATGAGGAGAGTGTATAAAATTACTTGTAACTAAACGTGGCTTGCACCACAAAAGTTGGATGTAGTCTTGGAATGTCCTCAATTTAAGTTTCAGGATATAAACAGGTTTATGGGATCTTGGAGTAGCTCAGGAAAATTATCATG
Source organism: Oxyruncus cristatus (assembly GCA_013399855.1). Lineage (NCBI taxonomy): Eukaryota > Metazoa > Chordata > Aves > Passeriformes > Cotingidae > Oxyruncus > Oxyruncus cristatus. The sequence continues at coordinate 811,989 of VXAY01002772.1, read as the reverse complement.
AGCAGTCCAGGGCAGCCAGCCTTCACCACTCCACAGCTGATGGGAGATGTGGTCAGCATAGGCAAGGTCTGCAGTATTGCCCAGACAATCATGTACCAAGGCCTTCTCCTGCTAACCATCCTTTCACATCTCATGCTCTAAATGCAAGGCCCAAAAATTGCCTCCCTGATGGCTGGCATGACCTAGGGCTTCATACCAATATGCTGTGCAGCATCATGTGCTTGCCTTTGTTGTGTGACCCAAGCCATCTGACACATCTGGTCAGCCCAACACCACAAAATCATTCCTTAGCTAGTAAATAATCTCCCTGCCAGGACTCCTTTTTTCTTGCATCTACTCACTCTAATGTGGTATCCAGCCAAGGCAACAGTCTCTGGAAGAGCTTCTTACACAATGAACGTTCCCTCTTGCCTTCTTTCAAAATCCTCTTTACCCTTTAACACATCAGCATCATTATTCACTTTCTGTAGCTTTCCTGTATCATGCAGGTTTATACTGCACCCTCTCTGCCAGTAAATCCTTTAAAAATATGCTGTGGTCTGCAAAAGTATTGCACTAACTCTGGATTTCAGTTTGCCTTTTTGTTGGAATAATTAATAAGCAATTCCAATTGCATAGACTTGTTGTACCACACAGAAAGTAATAAGTACTCACACACCTAGCAGCAAGCCATTAAAATGATCCTAGTATGGATTAAATTGGCGTTCAGTCCCAGAATTCTATTTATACCTTTTTGCTCATGAAAAGGACCTTTTACCATTCATACATGGATTTTCTTCCCAATGCCATCTGTTTGTTATGAATGACTTTTAAATAGGTCTTATAAATGGCCCTCTAAGGGTACTCATATACATATATATATATATGTCAATGGGGGAGGCAAATAAATTTACCTCTTTTGTCTTATAAACATGCAAACTCACTGATAATATATATTATTACTTCTATATTGAGAAGTAATATGTTGAATTAATTCCTGGACTTTACTACACAGAACATTTATATTCCTTTTAGATTTATATCCATGATAATCATGGAGTACTGTGGCACAGGATGCTTACAATGCAATTAAATAACTTCTGAAGGGCAAATTAATTATATCTTATAAAATGGCTTTAAGAATTATGGTTATTGTCATGTATTTTCATGTTAATGACAACTTTTTTCTAAGTCAGTCTGGGCCTCAACATAATTCAAGAGCCATGTAGAAAAACTAAGTAGCCATAGCTCCACTTGCCAGATAAGACTAAGAACTTCAAGTAAGTCTGGTCAATATAAAGTTACTGTTTTTAAGACCAAAATTGTGTCAATACAGACAATAAATTAAAACTAGGTAATTGAAAGTTTAATATATAATAAAAAGGTTGCTGTATGACTTGACTATGTACAACCAATATATATATAGTTGAAAAGAGATTTAGTGGAATTCACCTCAATTGCACTTTCTGAGAAGTCTGGGATTGAGTTTTTTGAAAGTGAGTGCTTTAAAAGAACTCCATGGGTTTGAGTGTGCACACTCAAAAATCTCTATGATTAAAAATGCAGATTCATTTGTTCATTTCCTGGTTTTAATTGTGAGGAGCTGTGCCTCTTATTATCCAGCCTGATCTTAATAGCAATGCAGAACAGGACATGCCCAAGGGGTAACACAGAAATTAGTGAAAAACAAATGGCTTGAATTTTGGTGTATGTCTGTGTAGTGCCACTGCTTTAGACAAATGACATCTGAAGATCCTACAGTGCCTGCAGCTGGTTTCCACAAGACCTGCTTCTGAAAGCACTCAGCAGCAGCTGCCTGCTGTATTCAACCTGGAACATCTGGAGATCTTCATGTCTTCAGCGACTGATGACACTTAAAGTGCAGTGAAGAATTGTTAAGTCCATCGTCACCTGCAATTTTCTTTGCTAATTGGCACAATTCTTTGTTTTCCTTCGGTCACTTTGTCTGATGCTTTTTGTGACATTAATGGCAACTTCTTTCGTGGACGTTTTCTGTGTGTCCCATTTACTCTGTGAGAGATTTAAACAGTACAGTGAATTCCACACTGACAACAGAGTCATTGATGATTACCTCCTAAGTTATGAAAACAGTTCTACTTAATAAACAGAATGCCTCCAGCATCCTTCACATGGAACTGTGATGCAGAGCAACTTTATTATTCAGCACGACACAAGCTTTTATAACTGCTGTTCAGGCTGTGGACATCAGTAGACTTTGGATCAACCACCTTGACTATAATTACGATCTCTGCATGTGTGCTCTAAAAGCAGAGCAAATAAATCTGGTTTCAGTCCAGAAGTGAAAATTAGAGGTTCCTGTTGATGCCACTGGGAATTGTGCCTCACTAGCATGAGATAGAATTTTCTATAATTGATTTTATGTTTCTTAAGTAAAAATACAGTTTTAAGGTAACATTTAGTTCTGCCTGCATGTAAGACCCAAGCACAATATATATATATACCTTTCAGAGCTTCATCAGATGATTTCTAATATTCAAAAATGTCAGTCTGTCTGAGGCATGCAAGCGCATCGTTAATTTAAATTTATTCTTTTCCATCTGCTGGTCTATCTGCTTGTTGCCATGAGCAACACACTATATGCCCAGTAAACTGGATAGGTCTGGCAAGGTGCACTCAGAACTCAGCTAACAGAGACACAGGGGTGAGTTAGGTGGGTCTGATTATGGCATTTCCAGTATTCCATGAAACTCTTTGTCAGTGTAAAGAATGCCAGATAAACTAGGCATTATTTACATGGCAAGAGTGTGAGTAGAATAACGTCTGATAAACTTCCACAGACATGAGTTGAAGGTACACATATATTTGCAGAGTAACACTTGGAGTTTATTTGCTGCTGTGTATTACTTCACATTTCTGAAGCCTGAATACACCTGCTCTTTTGGTGTCTACTCCCCCAGTGCTACTGTTCCTGCAAGGACTCTCCAAAAACTACACGTATAAGGAAAATCAAAGCAGGTGATTGTCAGTCAGGGACATAACTTGGATAAAACCCTTGCTTTTGGGGTGCCTGACCATTATATTGCCTTGATTGGTATAAGGACTCCTCCCCTCCTCCTCCTCCTCCTCCTCCTCCTCCTCCTCCTCCTCCTCCTCATCATCTTTTACTTTCAAGTTGTTCTGACGTTACCGTCATGAGAGGATCTGAAGTTTACCAGATGCAGCCTGTGTCAAACTCCTTCCCTTTCGACACACAAATCGTGACACAAATTGTCACATAACCGAGGAGTAAGGCAGGAGGCCGCTTCAGAGCTTGATGCAGGAGAAAGTGAGAAACAGAGACGTAATGCCATTTACCCCCTACTTGCCCACAGGCCAGTGGCACAACCCAAGTGTCTGAGAGTCCCGTGTGCTGCATTGCATTGTATAGTAGAGCATGTAGAGATAAAAGCTGTAGTCAATGTGAATGTTCAGATAAATAAAATGGGCACATTTTTAATTGGGGGGCATAGTCACATTCTCATCTCTAGGCACCTAAACTAAAGGTGTTCAAATTGGAAACTTGCTCATCTTAGGCTTCCTTCAGTGGAGAAACAGAGATTCATGGTGGCAAAACAGAGCTGGAGCCTAAATTAGATACTACACTTTCTCTGAAGGAATATGTATTTCTATTTTGAGTAGAAGTTTAGACAACTTATCTTCCTTTCTTATGCACCTGCATTAGATGCGTAGAATAATGTAAATGCCTTACTTATCATCACAAATTTTCTTTGCACTGAGCTGCAACAGTACACAGGTGTATGTTACTGAATGTACCTCAGCTAAAAAATGCAGGAGGAAATCTTCAAAGTCATAGGGCCTCAGGGCAGGAACCCCACTTCACTGAGTAGTCCCACAGTCAACACTGTCATTGTTAATATGTTGTGGGAATTTGCCCATACTTCCTAGTAAGTCCAATGCAGAAGTAATTTTCCAATCACTTACAAAATTAGGCAAACCATTTTCTCGCAGTATGCAGGGTACACACTGTAATTCTCAATTGCAGCCAAGTCTTTTTCAAATTGGATTAATAATTAGTTCTGTTCAACCATATCCAACCTCACCAATTAATTTTTCTCTGTGGGCTAGTGGCTATGACAGCCATTTGTGTTTTTCATTTGAAGCAAACCCATGGCTCTAGATATCATGCTGCTGTGGAATGTGTCCCTGCATGTCTGGAGGTGCAGTATCTTATGAAAAAATACAGCAGTATCCATGTCACTAGGGAATATCTTTGTACTACAGCAATACAAAAGATAATACAATGAAGGTATAAAATAAAAACATGTGTGTTAGCAAATGCAAAGTGAAGTTCAATCCAAATTCCCTTTTTCATTTACTCAGACCCTTTGGGTTTAAATTTGCCTCTGTCAATGATACATCTCCTGACATGGGACCACCTCATATGGGGAGGGTCTAGTGGTTCCACCACAAGCTGTGCTGAGGCACTTTCTGTGGAAAAATGTCAAAAGACAAAGCTCAGTGAGGAGGAGTGCCCATATTGGTAGTAATTCACAAGAAACAAACTGTGTGCATGCCTGAGGAGCAGGGACACAGAGGGAGCTCGTTTCACACCTGAGAGAGGTATGAAACAAAGGACAGTGTAGAGGTGTTGGAGTAATGCTCTGTTTAAAACAATGCAGCTAATGAGAACTAAACCAAAGGAATGACCCAAATGGTGACCAAAAGCTGAATTATGCATCATGAACTTCAAAATGCATATTACTTTTCATTCCCTGCATATGCTAATGATGTCAAACCTGTACATGCTTTATGTGTATGAATGAAGTCGCTCAAACTCCACCTAATCATGAAATTACATCAACTGAAACTTTTTTTTCACCACCGTCAAAGAAAACAGTACAAATATGACTTAAGAGGGGAGGGAGGTCAGAGGAGACTCTACCTTTGTATCCTGGGATGATCAACAGGCTGTACCCTCTACTCCCTCTTAGGGACACCTGTCAGGTAAGCTTTATTCCATGGTAATACCATTGCAGGTCCTTTCTGATATCAGTGCATTTAACAACAGCAATTTGTGGACCTTATTCTGTCACAACAAAATCAATAAATCGCACAATTTGTGAATCTGGAGTCTTACTGAATTCACCCAGACTTACAGTGGAACTTCTGCCATTTGTGCGTCTGGGATGGCGATTGTGCCCACACTGTGCCTCTGGTACCTTACCAGACTTACAGTGCCAAATTGGTTACTCTAAAATATTATCTGTGAAGGTCTCATGGGGGCTTGGACAGACAGATAATACTAAGAAAGGGAAGGCCTGGCTGCCCCCAAGCCCACTACACCTGCAGACAATGCAGAAAGCAAGGGAGTCTCCCTTTCCTAAATTTTTATGTGACAGAAAAACTGGTGTCGTCAGCAGGACTGCCATGGATAAACAGTTACAAAAGTATAAATGTGCTCCTTCCCAGGCAGACAAGGAATGGGCCCAAAAATTCTACAAAGCAATTATTTGTGCAGTATTTGGGACTCACTTATCACACAGAAGGAAATCAAAGAGTTCCTTCTTTCCTAAGAATTTCCTATACAGAATATGCTGCTTCAAAATCAGAAAATGAAGTATTGAAGTCAACATTGGCCTTTGAGAGGGAAATAAAAGAAAGATTGGGAACCCAAAGAAACAAGCTTATAATGATCATTTTAGGATTCTACTGGCTTCAGCAGAGCACAGGGAAAGACAATTATTGGAGAAATTAGGTAGGAAGAGCCTTAGTGGAGAGAAACAAGGTCTGAGAGAGGAAATAGGAGGCGGGAAAGCAACTGAATTGTTACTATCTTTGGAAATTGAGCAGCTGCAGAAATGGTTACAGGAAAAAAAGGAGATAAAGCAAAATTGGAAGAAAAGGTAGAAATGGTGCTTATGTGGGCCGCCAATCTACCCAGCATTGTACAGATAATGAAAGCATTTGTATCCCCTGGGGAACAGTGAAAAGACAAAGGGTCAGTGGCTGCTCACAGTTGTCTGCAGGAGATGAAAAGCCAATATCACACCTTTAACTACTGCTGTGCCAGATTTAGCAGAACTGGTAACTCAAATTCAGGGAGCATCCTGTGCATGGATGGCAACCCTAGATACAAAAGATATGTTATTTATGATTCCACTCTGGAAACACCTCAAAGCAAAATTTGTGCTCACTTAGAAGGGAGTGCAATGTACCTTTAACAGAATACCACAGGGGTATAAACATTCACCCATGACTCCACATTCTGTGATTTCCAATATTTTACAGACAGTCTCACTCCCTCCAGATGTGAAATTGTGTAATATTCCATTAGGAGAAGACTCCTCTGAAAAAGTAGCAGAAGCAGCAACAGCAGCGCAGCAAGCGCTTTATGAAGTAGGAGCTGAGATTCCACCTGAGAAATGCCAAGGACCATGTAAAGGACTGTATCTGCTACATCTACAGATGACCCAGAAAGCATGAAGGTCTCTCTTTCCTAAATTTTTACCTAATACTTTCTCACATGAGAAACCAAGGAAGCAGTAAACCAAGCAGAGTTTTTGGATTTCTTTAATCTGCAGCATCTCAGTAGCTGCTACACAAACAGGGCAAGTGGAAACCTGTGAGAGGCAGGAAGGTAGGCAGGTGCAACAGGAGAAGGTTGGTCTTTGGTATAGCCCCAAATCCTTGGGTGTTTCTACATTATTGTTACACTGGATGACTCTTCTGCAATGTGTATGACATGTAAGTGAGGGGGAGGAGGAGGGAGGATCTAATCCAAAGCCTACTGAATTTATTGAAAAGACTCTCATTGACTTTTCAGGCTTCACATCCAGCTTTGAATGAACCAGGGTTTATGCAGTTCACATAGTTTAAGCAGAACAGCAGTTAAGGAAAAACCTGTTCCCTTTCAGATAATTCATCTAAACAGTTTGCACAATACATGCCACAGCTGGACTGAGTTGGAAAGCAATGAGTGTGGGGGCTTGTTTTACTGTTAACAATGTTTGTGTTACTCTGATTGACAGATCCATTCTGTGGCCGTTCAGGCATTGTCAGAGGTGCTTGGCTCAACCATGCTGTGGCTGTGGTGCAGCCCAGCACCATTTTCTCTTATCTCTTGCACAGTTTCACTGCAGCAAGGAAGATTGCTACAAAAGTACGTTATACCTGGTTGAAGCTAGTGCTGAGCATCAGGGGACATAACTATACTCTTACCTCAGTGGATCTGAAGCCATTCTGCCTCTGTGTCGTGGCTCCCATGCTGTGGACCATGGGGTTGGCACACTGAGAACCACAGCTGTTCCTCTTCTCAGTGTTCAGCGTTCCAGCTGGGGCCGATGCTGTAGTTACACCAGTCTGAGCCAACTTCCCGTCCTCCAGAAGACCTAGCAGGGACACATGAAACTGGGCAATTAATACCAAGGAGCAATTAGCAACTGTCTCTGGCTTTCCCTTTATTTTTCCACATGTTTGCGATACTATAAGTGATGCCAGGTGTGGTGCAGTACTACAATCGCCCTTATCCTCATGCTTGGCATTATTTGCCCTTTTCCCTATTGTCCGCTGCTCTGTGAAACACTGGCTCAGAAAACATGGAAAAATGATCAATGATTGCAGCACATCAGTAGATTTTTGTCATCTGCTGATCTCCACTGGCTTCTCTACACACACAGCTCCTTGCATGACCGAGAGTTTCACTTACAACCCAGAGAAGCTCCCCTTAAATCTGTTTCAGTTCTGGGAAATGAAGGGGTTAGATATGAGCATGACAAATGAGACCAATATGGGTGGGAAGGTTGCTCTATTCATGGCCTTGAACATTTTTTTCATCAGAAGCTGAGAAAAGAAATTCAGGAAAAATACATTTCTTACTGTTTTGACTATCAGCAATCAAATAAATGACTGATTTGCTTTCTGCTCTAGCTGTGTGGATATGCATGCATTGTACAACATGATATTGGACAGCACAAATGAATTTTCTCATCTTATTGCATCAACAAAAATCAGTTGTCATTTATGGTGAGTACAGAGCACTAAACATCTGATTGCAACACTGGGTCTAAATCACAAATACAAAGAGCATGGGGGATGCATGACTGTAGCTCAATTTAGTTTTTGTCAAAGCTCATTTATGTTAAAAGAGCTTTATGTTAAAAGAGGGGAAAAAAGGCAAATTTACTAACTGGTAATGCAGATAGCAAACCTGAAAGAATTAAGGGGTCACAGACACTAAGTGAGAAAAAATTATGTGGAAAACCAATGACCAAACATTGCTATTTGAAGTGACATTGTGTCATCAAAACCTTTTTCCACGAATCAGGTGGGAATTCAAACGCAGTGTTAAGGGTATTAAAAGGGAAGCAAAGTCCTGAATTCTTTCTCAGAAATCTGTAAGAAAAGCTGCATTGTCAGTAGAAAGCAACATCAGTAGCAGCTAGCAAAGGCAATGACTAAAATCAATAAAGCTTCAGCCAAATATTCAAAGCCTTGATATTGAAAATTTTTAAAGTTTTGTGAATTAAATAATCTTTAAGATCCCTTCCGATCCAAGCCATTCTATAATTCTATTAGTTAAAAAGTCTAAATACGAACTAGTCACTGCATTTCCCTCAGCAGTCAGAAGATGGAGTCAGAGTTTTCCAAAGACAATTTGACTTGTAGTGGTGGTAACTAATAATGCTAAGTCATCTAGTCTTTGATAGAAAAAAAATGAGCTGAAACTTGAAAATACAACATTATAGTTTATTTTAAAAAATACTGCAGGCTTTGGAAACTTGTTTGCTAGATATAAAATCTAATTTCATTCTTCCATCTAAATTTAGATGCAACTTCCGTAAGACAAGAGTAAACATCCCCTCTCCTGCTTCTCCCAGAAGTCCACACCTTACTTGTGTTTTAGGTCTTCTCTCTTCCTATCACTCCACAGTGCCAAATGAGAGGCAAAACAATGACTTGGTGCAGAGCAGTACATGCTGCAGACTGGTACTGTAGACAAAACCAGTTATCGGGCGGGAGATGGAAACGCAATTAGCCATGTGTGAGTCAGAGCCCTAAGCCAGGAGTCCACTGCTTCCCCTTGCAGAAGAGCTGTGAGAACAAGCTTGAGCACAGCTTCCAACAGGCAAACTGCATTAGGTATTACATACTAATTGAATTAATTGAATCTTTGACATTTCAAACATATATGGATTATGGGTTTTTCCTTCTGTGGAGTCATTCTATCAATTTACTTTCCACTGTGTGTCTCTTGGCCATCTGGCCTCTGCGAAAATTGTCTGGTGAAACAGCTGTCAGCTGAAAAGCCATTTTGTTCTTAAGCACAATTGTTCATTTATCAGACTGTGTTGTATCTTTTGGTCTCGCACAGAACAATTTTTCTTACATGAATCCGTTTCTGGAGGCTGATAGAAATATAGATAGAATAATCCTGAAAATAGTATATCTGGTTCAGTTTTTGTCTCTGTTAGTTTGCAGCCTGAGCATCCTTGCTGCATTCTGCATTGCAGGGGTGAGACTTTTTTTGCAATACTTGTCAGAAATAAACGAGGTATCAGTATCTGATCTTTCCGCTATAGCTACTATATTTTTATATGGATGATCTAGTGGTCACCAATACTAGGCACAGGCAAAAAGCTTTTTCATTTTATCCTGAAATATGTTTGCTATTCTGAAGTTAAGAAGCTATTTTAATTTTTTTTTTCATTGGCAAATAGATCATTTAGAGAGTGGGCAAGAGTTTAAAGATTTCAGTGGCTTGCTCTTTATGTATGAGCACTGAGCAGAAATTACACTGAGAATGCATGAGCAGTGGAGTTAAGAGCACAAGGTTTGTTGGCAATTCATAAAGCAACACCTATCTTATAGGCTAGATACATAACACAAAATGTGGATTGCAAAACAGAGGTGATGTTAAGAAAGGATTAGGAACACAGGGTTGCTCTTAAAATAACAACTACTTTTGCATTGTTATTTAGGGTTTGCCACAGTACACAAAAATGGAAGAGTTAACTCTCTTCTTTTGTACTATCTGAAATTTACAAGCCAGCAGGATGGCAATACTAAAGGTCTTGTCTCAGTGTCATCTAAAACAAGCAAACTGTTGAGATATTTATGCCATCCTCACAGCGTGGGTTCAGTGAACCCTTTGGTCTTTCACTGTAGAACTTCAGTTTACATCAGTGTTCTTAAGTCACTGTAGAGATTTAAACAAACAGGTTCAGTAATGTTGTTCTCATTGTCATCTTCTCTGCCATGACACCCCCCTGCCAAAAGTCTGTGAGCCTCCTGAGCTCAGGGAAAACAGCAGATCCCATCTCAATGCTCTGTCAAATACAAGTGTTTGATTTCCAAATGAACTGGCGAGGCTAGAATATTCTAATGGCTCCATTCCCAAAACTAGGGTTTCTGGGTGATTATTAAATACCCACCAATGTGACGGTGAACCTTCCCTCAGGAATGGCTAGTCAGTGTTTGGGGAACTGCTCCCTCTACGGAGAGGAATGGATGACAAGAGGCAGGTATTTCATTGCATGTAGTCAGGTTTATTTATAACAAACATACATGAGTTCTCTCTCAATGGTCGCAGGGAGAATACCCCTGCAGCAGCCCCACTGCTCACAAATCCATGTCCATCTTTCCAGCACAAAATGTGCTGAAAAGAACTTGTCCTCCCATGGCAATGCTTGCTGCCACCTTCCTCTTTGCTGTCTTGCTGGGCTGCACAGGCGCGCCAAGTCCTGCCTTTCTTACCAGGCCAATAGAATCCTTTAGGCTGCAGTTTGACAAATTTTTTTTTCAGAAGCATCAGGGGAAAAAAGGGTTGATCTAAACTGAAATCAATCCCTAGTTATTCTTCTCCCAATGACGCAAGCAGTCAGACTGGCACAAGGAGGTAGCACAGGAGTCAAAACAAGCAGCTGAAATCAGCTTAGGTTGGTGTGCTCTCCAATAAAACAAAACAAAACAAACCGGATCCCCACTCATCCAGCCACACTTGTTCTTCTCACTGAGTTGCCTTGCTGAGCTGTCTAAATCTTCAGAGGTATATTCACATTGCTTCCAGCTACACCTGCGTCAGGGGACAGGTATTTGTTTAGTCCATTTAGCCTGGATTCACCAAAGCTTCCTGTTGTGTTACAGCAAAAAACAGTGTCCCAGAGCTGACGATCCAGATCAGGATGTGATACAACTGACTGATACAGAGGAGCTTTTTACTAAAATGTCTTTCACTAAAATGCCTGATGATTTACAGCAAATGATGGCAGCCCAAATAGTCTTTTGTTTGGTGTATTTTCACATGCACAATTGGAATAGATTTGAAAAACCAAATCTGCCCAAGTTTGGGATTGCTTTTTTTTTTTTTTACCCTACTAAAACACTGACATTAAAGTACTGCCTTTTGTTCAAGCTTCCCAAAGCATGACATTTTGGGAAAATTTGGATATGCACAATAATCAACTCCAGTCATTACATTTGACAAAAAAATCCTAAAAATCCATCCCTCAGATATCTGGGTATGTTTTAGCTGTTTCACAGTTCACAAGAAGGATGTATAAGAACAGTTTTACTATTATGTCAAAGATGTAATAACCATAAAGCCAGCTAAAATCAGAGGCATCTCAATATAAGTATGAAGATCGTGAAGTTGGGATGATTTTGTCTGAAATATATATTCTATGTGGAGAACAACAGGCATATTAAAGGTAATATAAACTCCTAGAAGAGGATAAAGAGAATAGAATATGTCAGTTGTCATTACTAACACAAAAACAAAGGCACTGGGATTTTTATATAGCTCATATAAACACTAGAAATAAAATTAACTCTCCAACTGCTGCTACTCATAATCAATAGTTTATCCTAACACTGAATATTCAGGCAGCCAGTGGGACACCAAGTTTTTCCAGTCTTTCCAGATTAACATCTTACTCTCTCTGCTGTAAATGTAATGAAAAATTCAGCGTGTCCAAGCAAACACCAAAATTAGTTTTTAGAAGGAAGGCTCGAACACATCCATGCTTCTCTTAAGTCTCTAAAATTGTCTTTATTAATTATTCATAATTATAATCATAACGACTCTTTTTACTTCACACTATTAAGTCATGTATTAATGCCAGGTAGGACATGGCCATTTTGTAAAGAACAGAAGTTTTCTTCGTAATAGAATTGTAGGCTGTAAACTGTTCTGTATTGTGCAAAGGCATCTTTCAGTTCTTTAATGCCACTTGGAAATCTGATGCAAATTCACCAATAGATTCAGAGGATTCTGTCCATGATGCCTGTTTTTCTCTGATGACTGTAGCATACTTATGTCATAACTCCTCTCTCAACATCTGCCTCTCTGCCTCACTTGTTCTCCTGCCAGGCTGCCCCTCACTTCTCTAGGAGCAAGAGTCACCAGTTCCCATCTCCAAGCATGTTCTATGAGACCTCTCAGCATATGCTGGCTTGTGTTCTGTTGTCTAAAATCCCAATTATTTTTAAATTTTGAATGAATTTTCATGAACTGCCAGACAGCATCATCCCTGTTTCGTAGTTTGGGAGATACATATTTAAAACTGAAGTCTGAAGAATGGCTCACAGACTTGCAAGCTTATGTCCATTCAAAATACTTAAATCATGTAACTCTAAAAAAAACCCTACACATTTACACAGGGAAGGAGCAAGAAAGCTTTTAAAAGAATCATTTCAGTAAACAGGATGTTCATCACAGGGAAGTAAAAAAATAATGTAAAATATGGAATGGAAATTTAAGACATTAGATGTATATTTTTTATTTCTTCTGATTTCTTCTATTATAAGGAAAACCCTAATGATCACAAAACCAAGGATAAACATTGCATACATGCTGCTCTGGTTCTTCATACAGCCTGGTTACACCTAGGAATTCAAACTATTCTTAATGACAGTATCTCATAAAGAGGAGAAGAAACTTTTACTCTTAACTCTTTCTAACCTGATTTTAGCATGGAAATAGAGATAATGTGAAGAGGGGGGAAATTACACGATTGATTCAGTTTATGAAAGTAAAACTTGTCTAAAAAACAAAGTAGTGACATGGATTGACAGCTGGCACAGAGAGACAGGGACAAAAGACAAAAAAAGGGGGCAATTTTGTAGCCCTTAAATATCAGGACCACAGGAAACTTCTCAAACCACAGATATTTCTTGTATAGACTTCATCAAAAGAGTACATCTCAGTAAGATTCAAGATGACCTGTGACAAACAAAATCAGCAAAGCTGCAATGGTTAATGCTGTCAACAAGTTTGGGAGGGGTATGAAGCCTCGTAATATGGAGGCAAAGTTAACCTTAGCCAAAAAAATCAGATCTTTGTGGAAAAAATTATTCCACATTTGTTTGCTCCGGTATTCTCCCATTTGAGTTTAAAGCAACAGGTAGTGACCAAAACTGGATGTGAATTCTCACCCAAATATGCTCTAGATCTGACTCAGTACTGCGTGTGACCCTGTGCTGTCATGTGTTCTGTTATGGAATAACAAGCACACATTTGTTTAAAGTGGGTAGCTGTTGATCAGCATGCTAAATTAATATCTTCGGAATCGACTACAAACACAAACCAGTAAGGTTCAATTTTCTGGTTCAGCAACACCCTTTTTATTTATCGTGACTGTTAACTCATGCACAATGCATAAGATGCCGGTTTAGAAAATGCCTGTCTAATCTGATGCTGCACTGTAAAGATGGACACCGAGAAAACTCGCAGTGAAGACAAATGAACAGTGTTATCACCACGTGCAGTTGCTTCCAGAGGAAATATGTGTTTGTAATCATCACTGGGTTTCTTCCTTTTAATGCCATAGACTGTCAGTAAGTACAGAGAGCACTGAAATACCTGTTCCCTCTGGCTGTTTTCCTGATTTGCCATGTATTTTTGGGAAAGCCATGCATCTATAGGCCTGAGGGTTGGTTTGTGCTCCTGCTTCAGAAACAACACATAGCGTGGATCTGATAAAAAATGAATGGAGTGGAGGCTGTGACAAAAGTCAGGTTTAAGTCATTTCCTCCAAAGCAGTAGCCTTGGGGATGAGGCCAGATGCTTGGGAAATCTGCAATAGCTCTTTTCCCTAACAAGACAGAATTTAGAAACTTTCAGGCATAGCAGAGAGTGAATTTATCAGTCAGGATGAAGGGTTCAGAAAATCTGCAGAGGAGTGACCTGCTGCAGCAGGAAAATTTTATCAGAAACAATATTTTGGATCACCAAATAGAATAACGTAATAAATTTTCTGCCCAGATGTTCAGAGAATCCAGAATGATTTATCTGAACTCTAACGTGATATGAATTTTAGACACTGAAGCAAAATACAAGAAATGTATTTATGCCTTCTGTGAATTCTGGAGGTGGCTCCAAAGCTGCATCCAGCCAGGCAGGGCTGAGCCGTGCCCAGGCACACCAGAGGTGTGGGGAGGCAGTGGGGAGCTCTGTGCCTTCCTCCCTGCTTCCAGGGGATGCTTATTTGAAGTCAGCTCACCCTAAAGCACAAACAGCCTATCAGGCTGCAAACCATGATATCCCTTGCATGGCCTGTTTTTCCAGGCACAGGCAGATGATAAATCTTTTCATATTGTATGTTTTGATTTCAAATTGTGATGCAGAATCATGGTACAATTATCTTGCAGGCAAATCTAAAAATGTTGCAACCACGTCTGTGAAACAAAGGTTATTATAAAATTTGTATTTATTCCAAACAGGAAAAGCATTCTGCAACACTCTTTAACAGTGTGTGACCATTTCAAAGCGTAAGACAAAGGATTCTACATGGCAAATAGACTCCAGAAGCTGAATAAAAGGGAATTGGTCTGACCATGAAGGGAAGATACAAAAGGTTAATTTAAGAGAACTGTAATCATGGTGCTAGGCAAGAACTTAATGACAGACAGACAACAGAGTTTGATGTATGAAAATACAAGTTTTGATAATTGGAACAAGATGGAAGAACTGAATTTTTACTATACTCTGGAATAAGGATCAGCAACATTTTGAAAGGTGTTGAAGGCTGAATACATTTTTTCCTGGACAAATAACGAGGCAGAATGGATTAAGCAACTGACCAGTGCCACACGATGTGCCAGAAACAGATCACTCATTCCTCCACAGTGAAAAACTAACACACAAATAGCAAACCTTTGAATTGCTTTTCATAGTACTGCATTTTAGAAGGATAGACAGTGCAGGGATCTGCTTCTCCACATGCTATGTTTCACTACTGCCTATGAAAAATACACCTTAAAAATTATACCCTCCACACACAATACTTTACATCATGGGTGTCCAAATTATGGCCAATCAACCTGTTTTCCAAAGATGCTGGCTTTTGGCTCAGTTCCTGTCTGACCCTCTCCTTAAAATTCCAAGACAGAAGCTCCTCTCACAGGAGAGCACTGTGGGAGATGGAAAACAAGCAGTAGATTGCTGGACCCCTCTCAATTATCCTTCCCACAGTGGTGCCCACCCAGTTTGTAGACGAGTTTTGAACAGTGGCTTAGAGCTGTGGGTGTTCACATGGCCTTTCCCTCTCCTTTACATGGTCTTTCATTCTTCTTTGATGTGTTGTAATAAAACATCACTCATTATGTTTCAGACTAATTTCCAACATAGACATGGAAAGTATTACTATCATTCTTATTACCCAACTAAGCACGCATGGAATTTTAAGATGAGCAGATAGCATCATTTCAATTAATCACACTGAGGAGCAGCAAAAATATTTAGGCAAACTAAACAGAAATCCTTATGAAAAGCATTTAAATGTACAGGAAATTCAAGCTGAAAGGATTCTTCAGTTTTGCTCACCAAGGTTCAGCTGCTGGAAATTGAAGATAAAGGTTCCAGGTAATACATTGTACATCTATTTTAACAAATAGTGATTAACTAGTGGCCTAATTCACAAAGACTTAGGCAAAATGTCAGCCACTGGAAAGCTGTAGATTCAGTCTGAATGTCCCAAAAGTATGCTGCATATGGGAATTGACAGAATGGCCAGCTGACATTCCAAGCCTTACAGTCTCTGAATATACAAAAGGATACTGCTGACTTTAACTGGCTGACGTTATGACTACGATCATGAAGTGCATTGGTTTAAGGTATCTGTATGCATGTGAAAAAGTCATCACTAACATTTGGTGTTCGCCCTAAAATGAGGGCAGTAGCTACATTAAAACCTAATGCCATCAGCCATCAGCAATCTTCTAGATATATCTGTGACATTTTTTCCGTCTTTTCCACAGGCAGTGTAAGCACTCAGAAAGCACTCAGGCACCAGCATTGTGCAAATGGCAGAAATTCATTCTTTTTGTACTGCAAGTGCTTGAAACAATCCTGATGGCCCACCTAGGAAATACTAGCAGTTTACAAGAATGACAATTGCAATATGAGGACAATATCCAGATAAAATGTACAGAGAGAGAAACACAACCATATACATTGTTAGGAGACTAGTAAAAAGAAAAGGAAAAAAAATCATAAAATTACTTCAGTCAGTCAATAAAGAATAGGCTGATTATTTTTCTCTGGCATCCACTCAAACAGCCTAGCCATGCTCTTGCAGGTGGAATGAGAGCCTCAACATTACTTCTTTTTCATCATCTGCTTAAAATTTTAGGCTCAGTTAAGCAAACAGCAATGTGGAGGGGCTCAGTGGATTCAGGAAAAACCTTAAAATGTAAAATCCTGCCTCACAGTTGCCCATGCTAACTGGTAAAACACCACTCCTTCATCTACTTGTTTGTTTTACTTTAAATCTGTATTTTTCCCAAACAGAAAAGGCAGTGTGACAGTCTGGGGAAGCAATTATGCATGAATTCATCAGAAAATAAAATTGCACTATTGATTTGTGTATAGCAAAGGACCAAGCCACTAGTTTCACGTGAGACCATTGCTGAAAAATGTACACACTTACCACACAGCCTTCGAAATCTGATCTGCATACTCCTGAAAAGACGGGTGCTTTGTGCAGACCAAAGAAAATCCTTTACAATAAACAGATGGCTTCGACCATCAAATTTCTGAGCCTTAACTGTTACTGTATTTTAAGGTGAAACCCAACTTTCATTCCCAGATTTCTTTTAACTGCAATCAATTTATTTCTGTTTTAAGCCACAGGAACACCTGAGGAAAAAAGTTTCTATGAAGAAATATATTTCTATGACTGACTACAGGTAAAGACAAGAGAGATTTCTATCATTTCAATGCTGGATTACTGCAATTTATGCTTGATGTGAGAATTTTGGAAATTTTAATCAATGGGCAATGAGGTAAACTGCACTCTAAACTGTATTTCCTGTATGCAATACATTGAACCTCTGCTTTGAGATTGGCAGGGGTCTTTGCTTAAAGCTAGTTCAGATTTTACCTGTTTGCTGTGAACTCTACATACATAAACTGGAAAACACAGGATTAGAACTGGCTGGAAAGTGTAAATTCATTCCTAAGAAAAAGAAAATGAATTTTTAAATGTCCTGAATAAGCATATAAAGTGGAGAGGGTCATCATGGGGAGAGAGTATTTTCCAAAAGAACGATAATTTTGCAGAGTGATTTCCTTCTGAGCATCTTGCAGGCAGGATCTGTCATTGACAAAAGCCACCACTCAGATTTCCTGCCTAAATCCTTTCAGACACTCTCCCTCTCTCACCATCCCTACTCCTGCTGCAGGCTCTTCCCATAGTTACTGACAGCCCTCTGGCTCTAAGATTTCAATGCCACCAGAAGAGTTTTTTCCACAGGAAAAATAATTTGGAGAGATGGTTCCAAGTCAAGTCTCCTGCAAATCATCTCTATTGATGCTCAACAAGCTTTCTGCTTTCTGACAGCTGGGAAAGCCTTTCATGTAATTCAAATGTTCATGCACATCATGTTTTTAGTGAATTTATTTTATCAGTGGGTAAATTATTATAACGGGGTAAAGTGTGGGTGATCAATCCTATTAAGCATTTAGGTTGTAGGGGGGTTTAGCAAGACCTTTGGCTATTAACTAAATGGACGTGAAGCAAAGTGTAAGAAGCTTTGTGGAAAAGTTTGTTTCTGGGGGTTTCTTTTGCAGCCTTTGCACTGTTTTGAGACAATTCTTGAGTGAGAAAGTGCAATAAGGAGGCTGCTGGGGAAAGAAGAGGCAGCTGGAGGGGCCTGCCCAGCTCCTGCCTTCCTCTCCTGTCACGGGAGTATGAGGCAGCTGCTCCCACCTGAGGCACCAGAACCTGTCAGGGGGATTCATGCAGTACCTGAATGACAGTAATCACCTACCATTAAACAAGATCAAAGTTGTTCCAGCAATTGAGCCTGACACATCTCACAAAATAGCAATCTGAAGGTTCATGATAGAAGAAAATTTCCCATCTCTCAGTTAACTTTGACACTTTTATTAAAACTTCATTTGCTATGGACTCAAGCTTTTTATATGAGAATTGATATTTATTAAAAACAAATTAAGTTAAAAATACTTTTAGAGGTGGTGGGGGAGATTGCTTAGTATGTAGTGATGGGGCAAGTAAGTATCAGTGACATTTTTTAACTGAAAAGTGAAATTAAGCCAGTATTGCACTATCATGTGACAGCAAAATTAAAATGTATGGACTGGAAGAACTAACAGCTAAGGTTAGGCTGAAAAATATGGTCATTACAAAAGATTATACTTGTCATACAGTCCAATTTTTGTTTTCCAATAATATCAATGCTGTTTTGTGGTGCAATAAATACTGGTTTAGGCCAGTACTGTAATCCTTGACTGGGCTCTATGCTGGGCAAACCCCACATATATGTTGAATGGGAAATGTCAGCGTTGAGTGTTTTCAGGTCAGTGCATTGACAACAATCATTTATTGCAGAGATTACCCCTTTAATTCTATTGTTTTCCTCTATTGCTATCCAGGAGCCTTTAATTTCCTGATCCATAGACCAATGCAGAATTGTTATTTTTTAATGGCAATATTGATTTTTTTTCCATTTCTAAGAGAGGCATACAGCTGGGTGGTGTATGTTAATTCCCTTTGTCCTGCAACACTTCCCACCCATCTCTTGCAGACACGCAGTGAGAAGTTTGACTAGAAGTCCCTAAAGCATATGGGAATAGTTAACTCCTCGGAAGCAGCAGGGGCTCTGGGCTTTTCCATTGTCTTGATTTGTCTCCACATTTGGTACTGAGTTTGTATTTCCAATACTGACAGCACGGTTTGCTGTTTTTGTGGTCCTCCAGAGGTGCAGTGAGGAATGACACAAAACTTCGTACCACTCAGAGAGAAACCCTTTGAATAACCCTACCAAATCATGCTTTCAAGAAATTCAGAGGGCTTTGAACCCACTCATCTTCCTCTTGTTGTACAAATGGAAGCACCTACACAAATCCACTCAAGGGCCACTCAAGGAGTGCTTTCTATGTTTAAGAAACTGATCCTCATAAATGTTAGCGCACAAGAAGTTGATGTACAAGGTAGGGGAGACATTTTCAGAAAGAAGACTGCTTTCTGAAAGCTAGATGGTAAAAATTAGATGCAAAAGCTTTCTCTCCTTACTCCTCAGATAGTAAGGACAGGGGAGAGAAAACATAATGAAAGGCTTGTGGGTTGAGATAAGGACAGGGAGAGATCACTCAGCAATTACTGTCATGGACAAAAGAGAATCTACTTGAGGAAATTAATTTCATTTACTGCCCATCAAAATCAGAGTAGGATAATGAGAAAATATAAACCCCTAAACCTTAAAGCACCTTTCCCCCACCCCTCCCTTCATCCTGGGCTCAGCTTCCCTCCCTATTTCTCTACCTCCTCCCACCAGCAGTGCTGGGAGTTGGGGAATGGAGGCTGTGGTCAGTTTATCACATGTTGTCTATTCCAACCTTTCCTCCTCAGGAGAAGGATTCTTTGCACTCTTCCTCTGCTCTAGCATGGGGTTCCTCCCACAGGACACAGTTTTCCATGAACATTTCCAACATGAGTCCTTCCCATGGGCTACAGTTCTTCACAAACTGCTGCAGCGTGGTTCCCCCATGGGGTCACAAGTCCTGCCAGCAAACATGATCCAGTGTGGGCTCCTCTCCCCAATATAACTCCTGCCAGGAGCCTGCTCCAGCCATGGGATGACAGCCTCCTTTTGGCATCCACCTGCTCCAGCGTGGGATCCTTCAGGGGATGAAGATGGATCTCTGCCCCACTGTGGACTTCCATGGGCTGCAGCAGGACAGCCTGCCTCTTCCTGGTCTTCAACATGAGCTGCTGAGGAATCTCTGCTCCAGTTCCTGGAACACCTCCTGCCCCTTCTTCTCTACTGACCTCAGTGTCTGCAGAGTTGTTTCTCTCATGAACTCTCACTCATCTCTCCAGATGCTCTTCTGCAGGTTCTCCCCCCATGACTTCCTAAATATGTTATCCCAGGGGTGCTACCACTGTTGCTGATGAGCTCAGCCTTGGCCAGTGGTGGGTCTGTCTTGGAGCTGGTTGGTATGGGTTCCACTGGACATGGGGGAAGCTTCCAGCAGCTTCTCACAGAAGCCAACCCTGTACCCTGCCGCCTGCTACAAAAACTCACCATGCAAATCCAATATATTATTATATCCAACGTCTGGACTAATATGGAATAGGGAATTACTGTAATATGTCTGCAGTCCAGGAAGAGGCCGCATTTATTCACTTTTACTGTAATTTCGAACAGTAATAAGATCATCTCCTGAAAACATCACATCAGAGTCACTGCTTTAGTTGTTTATTAAACATACCAGATTTTGGACCAACCCATTAATAAAAGTGCGTAAGAGCGCAAAGAGATCCTGGTATACCCATGTAACACACTGATCCTTCTTAACCTAAAAGAGGCTGTTCTCTGCAGTCCAATTCACAAGAAACCCTCTGCTGCACCAAATTTTTCATTTACAAACTGATGCTTATTCGCCTCTGTTAAGCTCTTAACTTTGCGCATACCTGGTAAACGGAGGAGCGGATGACGGCAGAGCGGTCCAAGCCAGCACCAGTCCCTGTTGTCATGGCAACTGGTGCTCGCACAGCCCGGCCCTCGGCTGCCGCTGCTCCCAGTCCTCTGCTGCAAAGGATGGAAAACCAATTTTCCAAAACTCCTCTACAAAAGTTACCTCCGAAACATCGTATTCTGCCTGCTGAGTCTTGACCAGAGCCTAGCTACAAACAGTGGGCCCGATCCATAAAACTTCCCAGAGTTATCAGCAATGAGGAAACAGTGGAGCAGCAGCATGAGCCAGTCATTTAGCCCCAGAGAACAGAGCAAGAATTATTCATAAACACATAAGTATATTAAGGGCAATTATACAAGAGAAACTGTTAGCCGGCCAGATCGCTAGACAGTGATAAAATTTCTCCTGTATTCCTCTGGCTTTCTCTATTTATTTTACAAAGGACTCAATCCTTCTCCCGTAGGTATTTGGCAAATATCTTCACTTGACAGATTTCATTCCTCACAGTCCACTGACTGCTGTTATGTTTGCTGATGCCATGAGCAAGTTTTTCTCCTGAGTGCAGGAAGTGAGTCTGTGTGAAACGTGGATAATGTTTTTCTTCAATAAGCTTCAGGGAAAAAAAAGACTTTTCTTTAGAAATAGTGAAAAGTAGAAAGAATAAAAAACAAATTTTTTTTAGCTGATACTGTGAGTCACATAATGATAAAAATTCAACAAATGTTTTACTGGTTGAGAAACTGAATGAGTCCTGAGCTTTATGCAGCTTTTCAGCTCTGACACAAGAGAATTATTTTTCACTTGGTTGTTACAGCATTTAAAAATTAATTACTTTTATTTGCATTTCAGTAACAATCCCCAGCCAAGACTGGGGTCTTACTGTGCTTGTTGCTGTGGGAAAACAGCAAGGAGAAGTCCTGTCCTAAGGCTTTTGCAGCCCATGAGATAAATCCTGATTGTAAGGTCTCTCTGACCCACAAAGCAACATGTTGCTTTATCAACTCTGAGCACTTTCACAGCAGCTGACTTAGCCAGTGAAAATGGAGAGAAATAGAAATATGATGACTTAAACTCTTCTTCTTTAGTTGATTTTGAATGGGTTTATAAAGCACTTTGACAGTACTGGTTTCTGGTAGGAAATTGTGCATCTTAAGTTACTAGGCTACACATATACACATATATAAATACATATATATCAGCAAGTTATCCCAATGTAACACAGTGGGCTGTGCAAATGTGTTCCAAAATACTTGAAAGTTTTTGTGTGGTTTTTGTTAAATCACTCTTTTCCCTGTGGTTTGCTTGTAACCCATGGTGACCGACCTGTACCCACAGCTTCTTACTTCCCTAGGAAGTCATTACTTGTGCTAACACTTCCACTTAGCTGAATCAGACCCTCTAAAGAGAAGACAATTTGTGCTAAGAGTTGCAAGGATCAAGGAACAGTTACTAGGCAGAAATGCAGTCAATTATTTTTCCCAGCTATAGCCTACGCAATAGCTGAATCCTGTGAAAAGTTCTTTGCTCTCGTAGCAGCGGATGTTCTCACAAGAAATGGCTCTATTGTAGAGGCTCATTGAGACTCTTCCCTCCCTTGTGGAAGCCACTCACCCTATGAACAGTATGTACACTTATCTTCTAGAAGATATCTTTCAATTTCGTCATCTGCAGTGCTTCATGAAGTTATTTAGTACTTTTCTATCCCTCTTCATCTTTATCAATTTATCCCGTTCATCATTACCAAAACCTCAGCAGCATCCTGCAACGAGCTGCAACCATCTATATGCATGACTGTTAGTGACTTCTTGTGACCTAAGTTACTTCTTCTGAACCTAAGACCATCTATCTTCTTTTAGCTATATTAAAAAAAAAACAACTAACGTTGTCCTAATGTATTCCTGTAAAAAACAGAGATTACAATAGACTTTATTAAAATGGATGTAAAAAAATCAAATAGGGAAGTTAACAAATATTCTAAGAAAGCATCAATTGAAATGGGAAAAATGGAAAAGGAAAAGGTAAAATACTTCCTTATTAATTGAATAATATTTTAGCTTTCAAGCATCTTTGTTTAAGGTACAAAGATTTGGCTACAAAAATACATATGGTTCCAGTGAGAGCAGGCACAGAAAGCTAAATGTACTGGCTGACAAAGAGAGAAAGATATAATGAAATTTGTGGTGGTAATTGTGGGGGTGAGATTACTCAGATTAATATATGATAGTTCCTAACCCTTTCCTCATTGATACACTTGCTAATCCTGCATACACTACATTCTCTCATCCCTGAGTGATTTACTCCTCTTTAGATTTTGATGTCCAGTATCTGTTGTCTTTTCCATTTAAAAGAAACATTGTTGACAATTACTGCTTTTGTCTTTTTCCCAAAATAGTTCCCTCATCCTATCTTTACTTCTCCCTCTTCACAGAATGTCACCGATTTATTCCAAGTGAAAAATGACAACAACTTCATCCTCTTTTCTGCATCCTCCTTTGGCTGGTGCTCTCTTCCCTGGATGCCTCCCTTTCTGTGTCCCAGTTACAGGTTCTTCCTATCCTGACTTATGTCAATGTCATGTCCCATCTCCCCATCAACCCCATCCTGCTCATGTCCCCTCCCTTACTCTTCCCTTTTGTATCTCAATCTTAGGTGGTTTTCAGTTCTCACAATAAAGGCATGTTTTCCTCTTCATGTCTCAAACTCATCCTTGACCTCATTTGCCCCTGCAATTTCTCCTTCCTCTCCCTTTCATCTGCAAATTCACTTAATGTGTTGTTTCTTGTTCCCTAGAGTACCTCTACTTGTTTCTTTTCCTTTCCTACTTCAAACCTTACCCTACTATAGCTCTCCATGAAGTACTTTACGACTTTCAAGGCACTAATTGGGAGCAGTGTGTGTTCCTCAGGTTCCTTAAGCCGCCGCCGCCACCACCACAGCTGTGTTGAAGAGTAAATCGTGCCCTTACTTAAGTCCTACTAGTCCTTCCTTTGCTCCTACTGGTCTGTCCTCTCCTCATTCTCTTCCCTCTAATATCTTCTTTCTTGTAAAATTTCTCTTACCCTAATCAGTCTCTGTTGGACTTGAGTGTTGTCCTCTTCTCCTTACTGCTGGTATTCTCATCTCTAAATACAAATTCAATTATCACATGTTTCTAGGAAGAATACTTACTGGTCTACCTCTTTATTACCTCCTATTCAATATCCAGTCTTGGACTGCCTGGCTTCTGTTTACGATATTTAGGCACCAATTCAAAGTAAACGTGGCTAAGATAGTGCTAATTGTGGGTACAGAGGTAACACTCACTGTATTAACCTTCACTGCTGGAGATGAGACTGACACCTGTCATTCGAACTTACTGGCCAGCACTGTCTTGAAGGTCTTTAAATTCCTGCTATAATCTTCTTTAATACAGCATTTCATAGACCCATTCACCTTCAAATTCTCATAATCTCACATGTGATAACTACGAAGTCTTTCTTTGTCTTTCAGGAGTAAACCAGACCATTAGTGCAGGTTCCTTAAGCCTCATATTCTGGTCAGCAGAGAATCGTGATCTCCCTATTCCAGCTGGCCTGTGATGGCCACCTTTGTGAATTTTCACTCCTGTGCTTTCATAATTTCTTTTTGGCGCTTTGTTACTTGCTATAAATATCTGTAAAGCTACTTCTTTTCCTCTGAAGCTGCCTATAGGCATTTACTACTTCATATGGAAATTATAATCTATCCGGGGCAGTAACCATTTTCAGGCTGTGTACAATATGTAGCATGATGAATTTCTGGACCTAGGCTGAGATTTCTAGATATTGCTGCAATACACAATAATTCTTAAAACATTTAAAACTCCAGATCAGATCAGAGCTCCTCATTCCCTTTCCTATATCTGTCCCTACTGTAATACCTCAGGTGCACAGCCAAGGATGAAGCACACTGACAAGAACTGGGAAATTCAAACTTGCAGGTCAGATCCTGTGCAGCCCACCCTCTGGCCAGTTTTCTCGATATCAGAAGGTATCAGAGGTAGGGTGGAAGAAGGCTGCGCACCATTACTTCTTTAATTCAGACCTATTTCCTAAATTACTTGTTTTGCAGAAGAAAAAGCCATGTATTCCACGCCAAGACCCTCCAAGACCGAGTTCTCTTCCCTTCTGGTGACGCTCCCCCACAGTTGCCGGCGTTTAATGCTTCCTTTCGCTCGTAGCCGAGCACCGCCGTGAGCGGGTCTCTGGCCCCTGCGCAGCTCTGTCCCCGCAGAGCCCGCTCCCGGCCGGGCAGGGCAGGCGCTCCGAGCGCTCCGCCGCTTTAGCGCAGACTTGGGCGCCTGCGTTTCTCGGCGGGGGCAGAATATGTTCCCCCCGCAGCAGGTGAAGGGGGTGCACGCACACAGCTCCGTGTGCGAGAGGTGTCCACACAACGTGTGTCACGGCCGCCGCCCGTCCCGCGGTGCCCCCGCGCCGCCCGCACTCACCGGGGCGCGGCCCGCCCTGCTCCCGCCCGGGCTCGGCGCCGCCGCCCTCCTGCTGCGGGCTCTCGGAGTCCGTGTTGGTCAGCCA
>VXAY01002772.1:747453-786337 GCA_013399855.1 Oxyruncus cristatus | reverse complement strand
CTCCTGGCTGTCCCCTCCCCTTCTCCTCCCGTTACCCCGTTCCTTCCCCTCCCACTTCTCTCCGCTCTCACATCCCACCGCCTCCCGCCCCAGCCCCGATCGTTCCCCATCCCCGGGTGCTCCCCAGGAGCAGGGATTGCTGCCTCCGCCGCGGCGTTGGCTCTGCCCCGCCAGGTTCCTCTGGCTGCCCGCGGCCGGAGGCAGACACACACCGCGGGCGAGCAGCGCTCCCTCCTCCCCGGGTTATGCCCTGTACGGGCAGGATTTACTCGCACATGCCAGCGTGCCACAGCTAGCAAGGCACAGCAGTCCTCCCGGCCTGAGCTTAGCAGCAAGCGCATGTACCCTGACTGGGTCTTGCGCTCGGTTTCATTAGACCATCTGCCCTTCCCTGATTTAGCCGGTTGAGTCTTGCTTCCACCTTTGGGGGTAGCTGGTTTGCCGCTGTATAAAGGTGCAACTCCAGAAATACTTCCACTGCTTCCTCTTGGATACTCACTTTGGGAGGCAACAGAGAACACGAGATATCTGCAAAACAGACTATAATTTCGGTTCATGCTCAGGGTAATCTAAACAGACACAGAGATTTTTGAGTCACTGATGGTGGTTGCAGTTAGTATCGCAATAGCTGCTTGTCAAGGTCCCTGTCAGGGTTGGAGCCAGCTCCATGAACGCTAGGCACTGTGGGATCATGTTGTGAGAAGGAGACTTCAGCCCAGAGAGATGTTTCGCTCCTGGAATCATTTTGCGGTAGAGCAGCAGGAATGACTGTCCCCTAAGACAAACTACAGAGCAATACAGAAGTTATGTTCTGCACTCCATACCGTTATACAGTGTAGCTCTTGGCTAAAAAAGATATATCTATTGAAATCTGGAGAAACTCAGGCTGTCCTGTGTTATTGGAGCTAAGTAGGAACACAAACTCTCTGGAGCTAAAAGATCTTGCTTCTAAAGGCTGGTACCAGATTTTTAAGCGGATCCCATAGGCCTTAGCTCTGCATCCCAGCTGCTCTGTCCCGTGTTCTGGTTCTGGAGTGATTCTGGTTGAAAACTGCTGTCTGAGTTGCTGAATCACTTATTACGCTTCCTGAAGCAGATGACTGTTGAGGTGTTTCTAAGCAGCTTCCCAGTGAAATACTGACTCACAACAACCTTACTTTCCAGCTGAGATGTGATGAGATCCCTCACCCATGGGGTGCTGCTGACAGTTATTGTCCCTGTACTTGTGCTACCAAGGTCCCAGGATCAGAGGGGCAGTGCTCTGTGAGGAAGCAGCTACTTTTTCATCACTGCGGTAATGTTTTTGTGGATAAAACTATGTTATTTTTATAAAAAGAGGCTTTCAACAGAGATTATATTTCAATCAGACTGCCCCACCAGCAGACTGCCCCACCCATTTCAGAGCAATGGAATATAGTGGGTTTGAAGCCAATGACAAGGTCTAACACACATCCCACTTCCCAGGAGCTGTGTGTGCCCTGGGTGTGCATAGGGCATGGCCCAGAAAAAACTGCCAGACATGCCTGAGTCTCCAAATAAAACCTCAGCAAAACAGACAGTGTCTCATGCTGTAATTATGTGAAACAGCTTTCTAGGCTGAGCGCACTGGACAAAAGTACATGCTGGAACAGAACCTTGGGGGAGCCTTTTTATTTTGTTTCATTTTGACTTAAAATTTGGAGGGGCTCTGACAGGGTCTGCTAGCATGTGTATTTTCACATCACTTTGATTTCAGTTCTAGATGTGCTTCATCTTCTGACACTTATTTTTCCTAGCACAGTTTCCAAACCCTTGGAAAGCCACTGGCAAGAGAACGTAAGACTTCTCCTTCTTTCCTATTCTTACCACCACCACTAGACAGGTATTAGACCATAAATGTAAAGTGGGGTCTTAAAGCAATATATTGAACCACATTCATTTTCCTGGAGCCCTACAGAGGTGCCTGCTTTGCACTAGTGCTTCGCATCACCTTTCAAATTTCTGCTTTTGATGGAATGTGGAGAAAATTACTGCAGGAAAACAATAATGTAACTACTACTGCTTTTGTGTTTAAGCTGCTGGTGTAATTGTGATTTTGAATTTAAAAAATACTTCGAAATAAAAATTTTTGTATGACTAATATAAATAAAAGGTGTTTGTTAGCTCTGTAAGTAAATGTAAGTTAACTTTATTTTCATCAATTCCTAGTGGAACTGAGAACTACTTTTTGAAACTGGAAATTTTTTTCCACAGCTAGAAAAACTTTTATAGAATCATAGAGTGGTTTGGTTTGCAAGGGACCTTAAAGGTCATTTAGTCCCAACACCCCTGCCATGGACAGGGACACCTTCCACTAGACAAGGTTGCTCAAAGAGGCATCCAATCTGGCCTTAAACACTTCCAGGGAGGGGGCATCCATAACTTCTCTGGGCCACCTCTTCCAGCATCAGACCACCCTCACAGTAAGGAATTTCTTCCTAATACTTGATCTAAATCTACCCTAAAAATACCCTACCTAAATCTTCAGTTTGAGACAACTCATGTTTTATTCTTAGTTGTATTAATTTATGAGACTAGCAGAAAACAAGAGGTTTTCATTGTTTTGTTAGAAGAGCCAAATGCAATCAGTTGCGGGTACCTTTGTATCAGAATTCATTCTGATTAATTCAGAAAATTACTTCTCACTGCCAAGTGTGCCGGGCACAATGTTCATGGATCTGCACCCTTCTGATTCCCTTGTGAGCCAAAGAGCAAACTCTGTGGCACACAGTCACTGTGTGAGAGGGCATATGCTGTAGCTATGAAGTACCACAACCTGTTGCAGGGAAATGCATGTTGGCCGGCATGAAACAGGTGATGACAGCTTTAATACAGTAAGGTAACAACACAAGAATATGAATTCAATAATATTGATTTTGCACTGAGAATCATATTGGGGAAGAAAGTGGACAGAAAAGGAAATCTGCCTTCAGAAATACAGAAAATACCCAGAATCAGATGAATCCCTGGCCTGACTCCATCTCCTCCAGTAGTGTAATCAGATGGGAACTAATCTGCTGGTGAAGCTGGGTGGGGAGCAGTCAGTGTAGGGCAGGAAGAGGCTGATGGCAATGTATGAGTGAAGAATTGAAATCTGCAGAACTCCTGAGGGGAGAAACTTTACAATTTGTTTTTATTCCTTTACTTCAGCACCCGAGGAGGTGTAGCCTGGCAGGAGAGGGATTAAGAACGCAATTTTTTTGTATCAAATTTAACTTGTCATGCTGTTAGCCTCATGCCAGGAGATGATTAAGGCAGTAAAATCTGACCTCTCTCCATTAATTGTTAGAAAAAAGGTGGGCTCCCAGAGATCCTATTAGTGGAGCTTGGACTACATTTTAGTTTCCTCTGGTTTTGTGCTGTCTGATGCACACTGTGCAGTGATGCTTTTCCTCCTCCCACTGTCGGTGATGTCTGCTCTGTGTACACCGGCTTCAAGATATGCTACTTCAAAAACAGGAGTAGGAAGTAAAGGGATGAGATGGGCAAGGGAAGGGGATCTCAGGGATTTTACATTTACAGTTTCTCTAAAATGGGGTTAAAATAATGAAAAGATACTTTTCCTCATAAAATCAATATGGAATTGTGGTAGGACGCATTATTATTTTTCCCCTCAGATTACAATTCTTTTATATTCCAATGATCATTTCAGTGTTAAGTGCAGGAGAAGCAATAGGAGATTTAGGAAAAGATGTCCTGCCTCTCCTCAGATTTTTGTCTGACATCTCTGCTTGTTCTATTAGATAGTGTTTTAGCAAAGACGCCAATTAAATCTGGTTTTAGGTCCCAGCTTTTCTTGCAAACCTGTTTTCTTCACTCCAGAAAGCAGACAGGAGGTCAGTTTACTCACTTACCCCGGACCCCTGTGATTCAAGGACATCATCAGAAAGAAGAGAAGAATTTTTGTTTAAAATGTGTTCTTTCTAGTAATGTATTTTGTGTATCTGAAGAGAAATGTAATTATTTAGCTGTGTTATACCCATTTGACATCATCACTTCAAGCTTGCAGTATGCCTGGAAGCAAGATTGCCTCTGAATCTTTCACTCTCTATACTTGAGTCAGCTCTCCTCCTGCCAGCAGATATTTGCTTCTAGTAAATGATTGAGCATTCTTCTTTACTGTTGTGAGCACTTGGAAAATATAATTTTCTTGCCTTGATTGCTCAAATATTTCTCTTAAACAGTTTTCAAACATATAACACATAATTTTCACATTGCTCTGCATTATTTATGCATTGCTTTCAACAAGGAAATGATAGCATTCATTCCTGGCCATTCAAAAGGTTTTCAGTTTAGTATTCACAGCTTCCTGGACATATGTAGGTGATACTCAGTTACAGCTGAAGGTTTGGTAAGATGTCTCCAAACAGCTCATAAATAGGAAGAATTTAATTAACTCACTCTTTCACTGCATCTTTTTCATGTTTGAAAATGACTCTGAAACACAACCTCAAATTCTAACATAGAGAGCAAGGCCTTGAATTCCTCCATTCCAGCCTGCTAATTTACTTTCAAATTGGATTAAAAACCACAGAGGAATAGTTTTCCAGATTCTTAATCGTGAATAACAGTACCCTGGCAGCACAGAAGTTTCCTGTGATGATGTACTCTCAGGAAAATTTCAGACAATTCTTTCCAACTTTCTCAGCCTTTGAACCACAGCTTGACTTTAATGCTGACCTGTACTTGTCAGGGTCCAACGTCCTTGCCCTGTGAATAGCGAACGTTTCCTAGTGAAGATGCTGTACGTTTTGCATAAGTGGGAGGTTTAGAATCAGTACAATCATATTCACTTTTCCAGCAAGTAGTGGAAAACCATTACATAGCAGGCATCGGTGTCCTCACTGCATGGCATCGTACCGATCCTTCATGACTGAAAATCGGGCCAGACGTACATGTTTGCTCTGTGTCCATTGTGCTTTTTCTGTGTGCTGTGTGCAAAGAAATCTCCAACATCAGTTACGTGGGAAGATAAAATCTTAGGTTTGCCTCCATCTATCTTCTGACCCATTGGAAGTTTAAACATTTTAAAGTTGCATGATAATGTTTGCTTCATTTTTTAATTGAGTGGCAGTGCCTTTTGCTGCACTCAGAATGCAGTGTTACTCCATTTGCAGTCAGGGGTGGAAAGTAAATTGCAACCACTCCACAGAAGCAGAGATGTGGTATTGGGTGATGGTGGATACCGGGGCTTCAGGAGGGTGGGATGCTACAGGTATAACATGCTTGCTAATGGCTAGGTGTATTTGCCCTCATGCAAAATATCTTCTCAATTACTTTCTTGAGAATTCAAATAGTTCAAAGGATCAAAAGAAGAGGAGGTATGAAAATGGGCACAATAAAGAAGCTCTGGCTATATTCCTTTGTAACATCAAGAGCTGCTGGTTGTTCTAAACAGCCATTCCCTTCGTCAGAGTGTTTGGAGGGCGCCATAACTACCAATGGAAACACATCCTACAAAGTATTGCTAGGCTGTGACAGCCCAGCTGAGATCTTCTTCTTAAAAAAGGTAGAAGGTCTTCCTCCAGTCCCTTTGGCTGTCCCAGACTTGTCCAAATAAATCAGCATCTAGTGAAATAAAACTATTTTCTGAGGAAAAAAAATGTCAGCTGTGCACCAGGCTTTATTTGGGAGCGTTCAAATATCTGCTGGTTAAGGAGCCTGAGTAAAGCACATCAAGTCTAATATCCAGCAAGGATATTAAGTGTAAGTAAGAAAGAACAATGCAGAGAGAGGCTCGAAATTGCTCACACAGAGAATTTCTGGGTGGTACTCCCCAGAGAAAAGAGCTATTGAATTTATTCCTAAAAGGGTGCAAATCAATTGCTGCCGCCTGGCAGAGGCTGGCATTGGCACCAGCCATAATGTCTCTGGAAACCTCAGACTGCAAACAGAGCAGCAGCACAGAGCGGTGATGGATTTATTCTCATTTACCCCAGTCTCTGTGGAGCTCCTTCACATAATATCTGTTTACCTTGTACTCTGTTCCAAGACTACACTTTGTCCCTAATTAAGAACGTAAATCATAAAAACCCAGTTATGAAACCAGTATTTTATGTAACTAAGTATCATACTGGGTAAACATTTATCACTTCAGATGTTCCTGGCAGAGTGACTCCGAAATTTATGGCCCTAATATCTAAATCTTAATTAAAATATCTTTGACTTTTTCCTTCGGATGCAGTCTTCTCTCTGCGGGTATTACAAGATTAAGCAGGTACTGCTAGGTTTTAATTGCTTGTAGGTAATTCATTTTTTTTTTATAGACTAGATGCTCTAACAGCCTAAAGCAACAGCGCAGGGAAATCTAAATGCAATTAAAAAGGAAGTAGGCAGACACTCCATTAGTTGTGTACTGTGTTAGGAAAGCTCTGTAAGCTGAGGAATTTCTAATTCTACATATACAAGATCCACTCAGTCAATTATAAACCTGATAAAATACAATATTTTGCACCCTTTTTTTTTGCTAGGCTCTGTTTCTGTTCCCTACAGTGCCAAGAGGACGGAAAAAAGGAGAAAGAAACTGGCAGGATCTGATGACGTGTGCGTTATCTATGTGTAAGAGCTCAATTAGGAGGAATCATGCTGAATTTTAAAGCATGTTTTGTCATAAAAAATTATAGTGTTTTTTAAAAGGAGAAAAAAATCATCTCCACTCAATAAGTACGTCTGAACGTTTCTGAGCTTCAGCACAACCCTTTGTGAGTCTTCCTCTGATCTTCAATGCTTCTGCTGAGCTTATTTGAAAATTACATTGAAAACTTGCTTCAGTACAATTATTCTGAATTCAACCTCATTCGTTATCAATGTTAATTCTGAAAGAGCCTGTCCTCCTGTTCATGTCTGTCCCCTTTTATTCTGCCTAAACACTGTGAAGCCTGGAGCAGCTTCTTCCTAAGACTCCTCCAAAGTTTTGACCTCTGGGTTTGACACAGTCAGTCCAGGGGAAACCAAAATAGTGGTACACCATTCTTGCTCACTCCCAATGCCTTTTTGCACTGAGATGTGAAATGTAACTGTAAATATTTTGAGGTTTCAGCCTTTTTAGGTTGGTACATAGCATATGACTCACTGGCTGCAGCACAGAGTCTGTGTTTGCTATTGTGTGTCAGTGCAAGAGGAGAAAGCAGATGATACTGTTATTATGCAAAATCACTTCCACCCACCCTCATGACTCACCAGCACGTCACCAAACAGGATTTACATCGGTTTCAAAATATATCTCCATTACCCATTTCCACCTTAGCAGATTACTTATTTCTTCCTTCCACTCCTTCTCTGAATGACAA
Source organism: Oxyruncus cristatus (assembly GCA_013399855.1). NCBI lineage: Eukaryota > Metazoa > Chordata > Aves > Passeriformes > Cotingidae > Oxyruncus > Oxyruncus cristatus. Next base: position 779,030 of record VXAY01002772.1, on the reverse strand, counting down.
GAACATGGCTTTGTGTTTTCCTCCCGGAAGCAGACCAGGGCCAGTGGCTGCTGCTGGCTGGTTCAGGTGTTTGCCAGAAGCAAGAGCCTCTTGCTTACAAACAGAGCAGAAATGCCCTGTTGCAATGTTTGCATCTTCCCTTCTCATTGAATGACCACCAAGCCCTGTTCCTATAATGGAAGTTTTCCTGTTCAGCTGAGATTTTTTGGCTCTATTAAAAGCAGTTCCATTCATTTGTAACTTAAACAGTTGACTCATCTGCAAGTTAACGTAAGGTAGCAACTGACCTCAGCTTGCTGTGATGTGCCAATCTGTAAGTGGTGTCTGTAAATGGTGACAACTCAAGGGCTACTTAAGACAGACTCATTTGTCTCAGTTTAAAATTGCTACACCTTTTAACACCTTAGTCAAACAAACTGCAGTGGGAAGTCAGTCAATTCAGGAAAGGAAAACTAAGATCATCCTCTTTTAGAACAGCTAGTTATTGTCCAATGGTAACACACTATCTCAGCCTTGCAGAAGGCCCTGGTGATGACAGTAGGTAACTAAATGCATTCTTATTTATTTGAGGAATTAAATTATGAATTTTGTGGCTCTCTGCTCTGCCATACTTCATGTCTAAATGTGAGTAGGTGACACGTAAGTGTACTTGAATGTTTGGGTTTAAATTAAATCAAGATTGGATGGATTTGCAAATCCCAATAGGTGTCGAAATTTGGAAGTTTAGCTCTGCGCCTCATTTCTCAAACCCACAAAAAAGCAATATTCCAACCTTCGTGTTACTAGCGAAGTAAATATACACACACTGTATGGGATGCCATGTCAGAACACCAACTAGGACATAATGTATAAAAGCAAAGAGGTCTACCAGGAGGAAGATCTATCCTGAGAAGTATCCCAGCTGCTCTCGAGGAGGCATAGGCTCACTCATGCTTAGAAATTCCCTGAATTTTTGACTGTCTCAGCTGATATTTCCAGAAGGAGCTGTGTTACAGACCAACACACTGCTGGAGGGCATTTCCTCACTTGTCCTTAAAGTCTATCCACAACATCCCTTCAGTGCACAGGGATGTTGTGGATAGACTTCATGCACCCTGACTGTGTGCCTGGGTATATTGTACTACACCTGTGCAAGCAGAGCATTCTGAGTCAGTTGTCCTCAGAGGAGAGGAGACCAACAGCTCTGGAGGCATCAATGCTTGGTCTTTGCACGCCTGATGGCTGAGACAAAGCCATGACCTGCTGTGTCTGACCACAGCTGTATCACTAATACAATACCATTCAATATTCAGATGGGTTCACACTCGACAGGATGGTAGCACCTTTGTTCCATGCTGTGGGTGCAATTCATCATAAGGATGGGGAGAAAACCCACAAATTTAAATAGTTTCAAGAAGAGTTTAAAAGCAAGAGCAAAAAAAAAGAAAGCAGCTCTGCAAAACAGTAATTTGCAGAGAGCTCCAGGTAAGAGCTGCAGCTTGAGGAGTTTGGAAACATCATCGTATGGAGATTAAGCCCTTGGGATTCAGTTACAGACAAAGATATCTGACCCTACCTATAGCCCACTACAGTCTGTGGGGATCTAAGGAATAGCTTGGAGAGCAATTCAGCTGCCCAGCCAGAGGGGATCAAGTCAGGTAGGTAAGCAAAGCACCTATTGATCCAGGTGGGATCCAGAAGGACATGGGCCTCCTGTTGGCCCCACGTCTTACCTACCAGTCCTACAGTTGGATTCCATGATCTTAAAGGTCTTTTCCAACCTTATTTAGGTTGGAAATTCTGTAATTCTGCCAGGGTATCTCAGCTGCCTTGTGAAATGTGTGTGTGAAATGGCACTGGACAGCTCTGTTTACACAGTAGTAACAAACAACAGCTCAGGCTGTCGCCGGTGAGAGCTCAGACACCCAGCTTACAGGTAGGCAACACAATTTTGCTGTCTAGAACTGAATTTTACACCTTGGCTAAGCTGCCTTCTGTCTGCTAACTCTGCTCCTTCCATTCTTTTGCAGAAAGATGATCACACATCCTGATTTCTTTGACATGCTACGCAAAAAGATTGGATACTTCAAAATTTATTACTTTGAGACACCATCCTATGTGAAGATTTATTTAAGATATGACAAGGTGTTAGCAATTACATGAAAAAATAAATAGTTCTGTGAAGCAGCTGATCCACTTCTAAGGGTTGTGAAATTCACAGCTATCTTCTGAAACTCAAATTTTGCTGATGTGGGGATCTTCTTGTTGTGGTTTCTTAGGCTTTTTTTATGTTAGTTTGTTTGGAGGTTTTTTGAGTGGGTTTGTTTTGTGTGTTTGCGTGTATATGGTTTGTAGGCTTTTGTTTGGTTGGTTGGTTTTTAATTAGAAAATTGTTCCCCTACGTATCCACATAATTATTTTAAACAAAAATGGATTTCGTATTATTATTCTGGTTTAACTATTACATTCCTTGGGGTCAGTTGTGAGAGAGCCAATGGGAGATACAAAGGCCTCACTGAGGAGCCTGAACTGTCCTCCAGCAAAGCAGAGCAACAGGAAAATTACAGGTCTGATTTTGCATTTTGAGTGCAGTCCAAGTCTGACTGAAACAAGTGGCAAGACAATGTCAACTGAAATGGTGACAATATTTAACCCACTCATTTTAGATTCAAGTTTTGAAGCTCTTAAGTTTGAAGGGTTTGAATATCTATATGAGAAATATACTTTTATTATTACAACAGCTTTTTCCACCTAAACAAAAGAGAATCCTCTTCTACCTGTGTTAAGTGATACCTTTTCATAGGGTCAGCTATTTAATAAATCTAAAGCTGTTTTTTTAAGAATTCAAAGTGTGGAGTTTTTTTAAAGAATATAAAGTGATTTTCACATAATTAATTATCTTGATAAACTTTCCATTAGAAAATATTCTAAAATTATTTGAAACCACTACTTTACAGTATGAATCACATTAATTTTTAGAAAAATGCCAGAATGCAGAATCCATTCTGGTGTCAGCTTTGCTAGTTCTTCCTAAATAGTTTAATTATCAATTTTCCACTCAGTAGAACCTCTTAGTGTTTTTGAATGGGACCAAACTCTAAGGAAAGAGTTTCTATGGGCTGGGGCTCTGCATCACAGACATGTCTCTCTGTGCACAGATTATTCATCGTGGTCCGAAAGAGTAAATTTAAATTTAAGCCTTACAGTGTCTCTAAAAGTGCTGAGCACTTCTAAGCTGCCTCAATGCCCAGTATATCAGTGACAGGTGGATAAAGCCTCTGTGATGCCATACTGGTACTAACACCTGTCCCACAATGGTCCCAGGAGCAGTCAGACCTGACACTTTGGGATGAACCTCCCTCTGGTTGCATTTGCTGTGTATTTCCTATTACATTCATCTAAGTTCATGCTTGTTTTCACGTTCTTCTCTGACACCTATTTAACCTTGAACGGAACCATAAAAACACTCACATAGGTAAATCAGAATTTCAGGGGTAGCTGGAATTTCGGGGACAGTTCGACTTCAACAGCCGGTGAAAACTTTGTCTTTTCATCTTGCTTCTTCAAACATTTGCGGTACTATTAGTAAATGAAAATCCATATAATTTAATTTTTCCAGACCCTTAATCAATAGAGCATAATAAGTAGATTGACCAAATAATTGGTCAGCCAGTCCTTTGCCTTATGATGTTTTGGAGCATTGATTATTACTGCAGCATGATGGGCCTCAAGCTGTGTACTCCAGCCCCTAGTCCAGGTCAGGTGAGCCCTTAGGAGAAGATTACAAGTCTCTTGTGAAAACACTCAAAATACAATCAATAAATCCATTGTGAAATATTACCAGTTTGAAACAGTATTGTCCAAGAAATAGTTTTACTAATGACTACAAGCTTTCCCATGGGTGAATGGGGCAAGTTAAGTTGCTGTTTATCTATGAGAGATAAAGACAAGGATGCACCTGAATTCAGGGCAACCAAGTGGGGACTGCAGACACTGAATTCTTCTAGGAACACCAGGTTGTTGAGAAGAGAGAAAGAATATCACTTAGCAACATGAAACCATTAAAAACTGCAGCCTCTGGTAGAGTGGGAGTTCACAAATCCAAGAGGAACAAGGGAAGGGAGGAATGGGAGAACGTAAAGGAGAGTAAGCAAGGGGAGGACAGGAAGTTGGAGTTGCAGGACAGAGAACTAAGAGGTTCAGTAAGCAGCATGCAGTGACCTACAACAGTGTTTAGCCAGGGCGATGTGATAGAGCAGACTGGGAAGCAAGCAGGGCTGAGGCACTGCCTTGGTGTGGAAAGTGTGTCCTTAGCAAGTGAGAGTGTTCCGTGTCAGCCAGAGGGACACTTGTTCTTACAGTTGCTTTCTCCATTATGTTTACAGGTGAAGTCCATTTGAAAACAGTTTCTCAGTTTTCTCTTAGCCAAAGGGGGTAACCAGTACATGGGAAAACAGATGGATTTCAGGTGGACCAGGTGGCAGATCTGCCTTGGGCTGGCACTGTTGCTGACAAAAAGTAGAGAACAGCAAAACAGACATATGCAAGAATAAAAGTAACTGTGTAATGATTTCCACAGTGCCCCTGTCCCCAGAGGCCAGGAATTCCTCCTGAAGAGCCTGACAGGAAAAGGCAAGCCCCTGCCAGGCTCTACTAGAAGTTATCAAAGCCTTAGATTTTAATATCTGACTTAAAATTGAAGTTTGTGATGGAAAGAAAACTTGGTAGCTCAGGAGCTACAAGAATATTTTCACACATCAAAAAATTAATAAATCTATTTAACAAGAGATAAAGATTAAAAGGCCTGCAACAAAGTTCTACAGCTTTCAGCTACAGGATCACTCTGTCTTTTCCCTTTGCAAAAGGGAGGTACAAAAGGAGATGGTACAGAAGGTTGAAAGCTGAGGATTTTTGCTTTGATGGAGAATGCATGTGATCCCTCAAAGTCCTTCATTCATAATATTTGCTAATATTAACAGAAATAGTAGAGAGTGTAGTCAAAGCACCCACTTTTAAAAGACTGAAATCCCATAACGGAGCTTAAATTAGACATATAGAATTTTAAGTAGCAATTCTGAGTCCACCAGAATTCTACTGTTGGGACATGCCAATATCTTCAGGCTCCTCAGTGAAAGGCTGGATATGTGCCTGGCATCACATGAATCCCCAGGGTGTACGGGGAAGCAAAGCATAATAATTATGGACAACATTAAGAATTTCCTTAGTACTATGAGACCAAGAGATCATTCAACGATCAAACACTTCAATTCAAACTCAAATCATTCAGCAAAGGCTTCTTGAGAGCTTTACCCTGGCAGTTACTCAAGAGCAGCCCGAGGTCGCTCTCTAGAGGTGAAAAATACAGATTTCATTTCAGATGATTCAACCAAAACAATTCACCAGAGAGCAGAGACCCGGACAGACTGAAAAAAAGGAGAGGTCCTTCATAAGCCTACAGAGGACAACAGCTAAAACCACCACATTTTAAGAAGAGATACAGGAGCCAAAAAAAGGTGTGCGCACAACAGTGTGCATGCTCACACTGCTTTTTATAACTCTTTAACAAAAAAGTGCTGTTGTGTGTTCAAAGCTGGCTCTCCAGCATGTACTTTTGCCTAATACAGGCCTGTAGTTCTCCTGTTGGCTCTGTCCAATGCAGGACTCTCTAAAAGCACCCACAGAGCCACAGCTTCCCAGGTCCCACCAGCACTTCACAGAAGTCTCTCAGGGAATTACAGCATTGCAATGATGGGCTTATGGGCTCAAAAGAGCCTCAGGAAAACCACATTAAACTCAGTGAAGTTGCAGGAATGCAAACATTATACTTGTGTTTTCCCAGAGCCTACAGAAAATGAGCTCCTTGGTGAAACACAACGCCCAGACCTTTGCAAGGGGAAGCGTTCATGGTTTAGTCTGTCCGTGGTTCTTGCCGTTAATGCCACAGTACAGAGAGCTGACAGAGTTCAATTGTTTACACTGAAGAAACATGAGAAGATCCCAGGCATGGATCCTATCCCCATGAAGTGAAGCACGATGCCATTTGCTTATGACTCATCTCACCAATTGTGCTCCTAAAGATATTTAAGACAGTGTAAGATAAACTATACACTGTCTGCCTGGAGACAAATACTAAGCTGCTGGCAAATATTAGGGTCTTTAAGAATCCAATCCTGGTTGGGTGGAAGACAAACACTGCAGTTGTTGACATTAAGTGATAGAGTAGAATTCAAACATCCCTTCTGCAGCGGGAATTCTGCCAGAAAACCACAATTAAAATACAAAGATATCTGGGAAGAAGTTACTTTCTAAACACTTCTGCTCAGAAATCAGTCACTGCATGCAAGGTTTTCTGTGCCTAATAGTTCAGCAGATCATAGGTACATTTATCTTCCAGAAAGCTTTCCAAATCCTCAATATCTTTATGAAAACTGAATTAATACAGAGGTCTAAATACTGAGTATTTCAAAATATTATTATATATTAAAAACAAACAAACAAAAAAAACAAAGCAAAGATCCCACATCTGCTGGTCACTGTGGATTGCCCCATCTAACAGCTATATTCCTTACAACAAAAGCAGACCCAGAAGCAGGTGCTTGAATACTGCAGAGGCACTCACCACCCTCTGCTCTAGAACATAATTAGTCTCAGGAGCATCTTATCAATGTTTATGAATAACTGCTGGGAGGGTGTAAAGAGGGAGCCTGACTTCTCAGTGGTGCCCAATGGGCACAAACCAAGACACATCACGTCCTGTCTAAACATAACACAGCTTTAATACTTGGGTGTTTGAACACCAGAGAAGGTTGCCTACAGAGGGTTGTGGAACCTTCAGTCTTGGAGGTTTTCAACACCTTACTGGACATACTCTGGAGCAATCTGTTCTACCGGACCTTACTTGAGCAGGGGGGACTAGATGATCTTCAGCGGTGCCTGCCAATCTCAACTACTGCCAAGCTGTGACGTGTCTCATTAGTGCCAAGCTGAGGAGCCCAAGCACCCTCCTCAACTCCCTGGCAATGTTCTTCCTAAGGCTGTTGGCCTTCACTGCTTCAAAGGGCACATTGCTGCCTTGTGCTCAACATTTCCAAAAGGAGTCCTGGGTCCTTTTTCTGCAAAACTGCTTCCCAGCCAGTTGGCCACCAGTTTGTACTGGTATGGGGGTTATTCTTCCCCAGATGTGGGACTCCACATTTCCCTCTGTTGAACTTCATGAGGTTCCTGTGTCCACACTTCCGCAGGGTATCGAGGGCCTCTGACTAGGGACCATTTGGCATACGAGCCAATTCCTCCCAATTTTGTATCACCAGCAAACTTGGTGAAGTTGCACTGTTCCCACCATCCAAGTCACTGATAAAAATGCTAACAAATGCTGGCCTCAGTACTGAGCCCTGGGGTACCCCACTATCCTGAGCCTCTGGATGGACTTCGTGCCACTGATTACAAGACTTTGAGCCCATCCATTCACCTGCTTTCCACTCCACCTCACTGTATATTTACCTAGTCTGTACTCCATCAGCATGTCCATAATGTTACATGAGACAGCATCAAGGACCTCACTGGAGCCAAGGTAAACAACCACCCACTGCTCCCCTCTCATCCACTGCTCTAGTCATCTCATTGCAGAAGGCTATCAGGGTGGTAAGGCACAAATCCACGCTGACTACCCTTAATCACCTTCCTGTCCTTAATACAGTTTGCTCCTTGATCCTTCCCTGGGATCAAGGTCAGGATGCCCAGACAGTACTTCCCCAGATACTCTTCTTGCCCTTGTTCAAGATGGAGCAACGTTTGTCTTCTTCCAACAAGTTTGTGGTGGTTCATTTTCCTCAAGTTCACTGAAATCCTCTCCCATCTCACCTCAGCTATGGTGATGCTCCCCCGTGCCCCTTCCTGTTCAGTAATGAGTTACTAGGGTCTGCTTAGCTGCCCCTTCTACAAGCTCCTCGCTACCACATTCCCTCTGCTTCTGCCCAGCTCTCTGCTCCTTCTTCTCCCCAGTCCTGGTGATCCTGGAACCCACTGTGCGTATTGCTTGTTCACACAATTTTATTACTAAATTTTATTTGTCAGCTTTCAAATGGCATCCATCAGCAGCATTTCAAGATCTATATTAAATTTACTAAAATACGAGTACCTTGCTATTTTGGATACTTCTGCTGTGCAGCAGCTGTCTCCCCTTCTCAGACTTTGACTACCGACATGTAAATTGTGACAATCCAGTTATGCCTGCTTTTCCTATTAGGACATAAATCATCTGTTATTACTTATTAAAGAAAAATAAAATTCCCATACTCCTCACATTCCAGAGTATACTACGTTTTTCATTTGTTCCACAAATTACTCTCTAACTTAATCACCTGGCAACCTTCTCAGAAACAAAATAAAAATTTTCCATTTCTACACAGTTTTAACCTTGTTTCATTTGCCAGAAATCTTTGAAGAACCACAGAAATATAACAAATTACAAAAAGATGAGGTTTTGTTTCTAGCCTTTCCCTGTAAATCAAATCTAACACAGATTAGCTCCCAGCCCCTGTATCCAAAGCATCTCTCTTCAACACTAGAAGGCCCAGTGGTATCAGACATCAGCTCTTCTATGGCTGGTCATTAACAGTCAATACTCTACAATGCTCCCTTCCATGCAAACAGCAGTTCTAAGTCTGCTCAGCCACAGGTAACTCCAGTCTGGATAGATCACTGACAGGAAATGCACTGTAGGTATTTCCCTGCAGCCCACAGCGGAGCAGGGACTGTCTGCAGCCCATGGAGAGGTCCATGCCACAGCACATATCCACACTGTAGCTTCCGGAAGACCCAAATCAGACCAGGTGGACATGCCCTGAAAGAAACACGGCCCACAGAGGACCCGAGCCAGGCTTGGCTTACTCTGAAGGACTGCAGCCTGTGGAAGGAGCCTTGCTGGAGCAGGGGAAAAGTGTGAGGAGGAAGGTGAAGCAGAGAAGAACTGTTGTGAACTGACCATAAACACCCACTCCCCATCCCTCTGTGCTGCTGAGCAGAAGGACAGAGGTTAGGGATAAAGGAGTGAAGCCTCAGAAAGAAAGAATGGGGATATTTTACTTTTTGTTTGCTTCTCATCATCCAAATCTACTGTAACTGGCAATAAACTAAATCTTCCCAAGTCCAGTCTGTTGTGCCTGTGATGGTAACTGGTAAGCAATCTCCATGTCTTTATCTCAACTTATGAGCTTTTTCACCTCATTTTCTCTCCTGTCCCACTGAACAGGAGAGTGAGACAGCAGCTGGTGGGTATCTGTCACCTGCCAAGGTCAACCCACCATGGCGTCCAGGGAGAATTTCCCACATTCAGACTTGCATCCTTTGCCTCTCCTCTTACTGCCACGTACTTCTGAGAAGTGCTCAGGCACCTCAGAAGGCTCCATATTCTCTGTATCCTCTGCTCAGACAGTTGTAAACACCAGTAAATCTGTTCTTTGCTTTCTCTGTCTCTTCCCAAGCATGAAGAGACATGATTTTCCCAGCCACGGTGTCAGATGCTGGAGCAAGCTGTGGGTAGCTGGAGCTACCCCTGACAAGCTTGGGTAGCTTCCACGGGAGTTTCCCCATTATGGTATTCCATTTCTTGTACTACAGAGCCCAGACGTGACTTTACAAGTGCCCAATACTGGGGAAGGATAGCTACCCTCTGACTAACAGCATCCCAGGAGACAGCTGGCCTTTGCCACAAGCACAACTACTTTCCCACGGGCAGCTTCCCTACCTTCCCCAGCTCCTTCTCTGCAGTGCTGCTTCCTGGCTGGTCAGCCCCCAGCATGTATTGGGGCACGCTGGACTTGGCAATTCTGTTGCTGAAGTCCACGCAGTGCCTGTCAGCCCATTTCTCCAGCATTCCCACACACCTCTGTGTTTAGCACACTGACTGTTACCCTCACCTTGGATGGTGGTGTCATTCTACTGTTCACTCACACTTCACTTCCACTCATTTCAGAAGGATCTAGGACTGACTGAGCAGCCACCAGTTATCCTGAACATGGCCAAGTACACAGCAAAGCAGTTCATACAGTGTTTACTGGAGACCTAAGCCTTTGCCTGCACTTGCTTGTAGGAAGGCTTTGAAAACAAGATCAAAAGAGAACTAAGGTGAAGAACAGAGACAACAGTTTAGCCTGATTCCTCCTGTGATCAGAGAAGCAGGACAAAAAAAACCCTCTTTACCTCTAAGTAGAGTATCTCAGTTATAGGGCGTTCAGAACCAAGATCTATCTACACATCTTCATGTGTGGCAAAAGCAAAAGACAGTGGAAAGAGTGGAGCTTCTGGGTGATAAAAGGGAAAACCCCTTCCACCTGGTCACACACTTTAGCAAAATGGATAGTAAGCAGTTGTTATCTTCTATAAGGAAATGAGAGAGAGCATGGGAGTGTGGGCACAACTGAACACTTGATCTCACTCTTTCCCCCTTTATCTGTAAAAATAATAAGAAAAGTAAATATGAATTTCCACAGCAAATACTTTTATAGATGTCAAAGCCCATTTCATTATCAGGAACTAGATGCAACTCAAAAGCCAGACTTCTCTTTTAATAATCAGAGATCTCAATGTTGCCTTATCAAAGTTAGCAAACTCCTCAAAAATGCTTCCAGGTTATGATTACAGATTCCACAGCTAAAACCTCTATACTGCTTAGAGCCACAGCACTTTTTCAGTTAGAGACTAAATAGGAAAAAAATACAGTCGTGACAGTACTTCAAATACTAATTTTGACAAATCAGTGCTCCTGCAGTCCAACTCTTGATTCAAGTCAGTTTTAAACAGTACTGTAGCTTTAACTGCATATTTAGCGACTCATATAGGTAGAATACTCTTATAGGTAGAATACTAGTAAACAGCCCCTCTCTATACACATTAAAAGGAAGCTGTCACATTCCCTGTGTGGTAGAACAGATGTTGCAAAAAAAAGCATGTTTAACAGTCCCCAGTATTCAAAGCCAAAAAGTAGTCTCAAGTTTCAACTGACTGAAAAGAACAAAGAATTATCAAAAATCCCAGCTCAGCCTAGCTTGCCAGCAACCCAGCTTACTACCATCTTCCCAATAATTGTCTCACATCTTTTCTTCGGAGTGACAAAGATATAAACATGACAAACATTCATACATATGTTTGGTGGCCAAACAACACACTTGAGCATTTCTGCACAAAGCAAAATAAATTCCTGCATCTCTTAAAAGTATTTGTGCTGAAGCAATTGCATTTCTGTACCAGTGCATGCAGGATGCAGCATAGGTTAAGACTTAATATATTGCTTCAGTTTAGACACAGGTACCTGCAGTTATATGTGGTACAAGAAACTGACACTTTTGCACAGGTATGTTTATTTTGTCCTGTGTTTACAGTGCATCAATTGTAATTTTAAACCATTCAGAAAGCACAATTTCATACCAATTTTACATACTTTACATCACAGTTCAACAACGTTAACACAGTTGTACATACTAAATCAAATGAACAAAATGGCCATGAACATTTACACTATTCTTCTGTAAACAAGTTCTTTTTTATAAACAATGGTAAATTGAATTAACACAGACCACCATATGAAAGAGGGATAAGCTTTTCCTTAAATAAATCACTCTGTTTATAAATACTTCAATTCTCTCAATATACATTTACAGACATAGTCGATTAAAAGCTGATTACCTACACTGTTCTTGAAAAAGAAAACGTCTAGAGATGGACCACAGTGTGTTAAATTCACCTAACATAAGAAGCAAGCATATGATTAGTATAGTGTTAAAAGTATTACTGTACTTCAACCTCACTTCTGTTTGTTAACACTGACACTGAGAAGATTGTCATGTTAGGGAACTTTTACTTGAATTCCAGCAAGTTACAGTCGATCTTGTAGTACACATATGGGTAGTACTCCTGTTGACTGAGGTTTAAGCCAGGAATATCCATAGTTGCCTGCAAATAAAGGTTTGAAACCAGTTAGACTCTTACCATTCAGACTCCTATTCAGAAGTAGATGAAATATTCATACGTTTTTAAAGCATACAGGCCAGGCAAGACTTCAAGCTTGAATTTTCACAATCAAGCAACTGTTTCACAACAGATAAAGTTAGAACTTTGACAAATGAGTAACAGTATTTTTCAAAATTAAATACAAGTGCTTTTTCAAACTCTAAGTAGTTCTGTATCAGTATTCCACATCCGTTGCTATACTAAACACACACTTTACTATGTGGAAACAGTGTCAGTTTCTGATAAGAATGTTATAAGGGTGCTGGACGATCCAGGAAGTTACATGAAGTTCAGCACCTTTAATTTTCACCTGAATTGTCTCACATCCTTGTTCCCCAGAAAGGCCTGGAGACACTCTGGAAAAACACTACATTCAATATAACGTTAAGATTATTTTTCATCTTTTTAAATCCAGCTAAACTCATGGTATGGTATATATATTTATCTCATCTTTAACTATAAAAATCACTGCTTTTCAATTAAAAACAAATTAGTAGAATAAGCCTCCCAGTAAACCAGTTTTAAACAGGAAAATGAGACCTCTACAGATGGAAAGACTGACTCCATTTTGACATTGATTCAGCCTCCTTCAGCAGAGAACTTAAAGACAGCAATGCAAACAAAAAAAAAGTTTTGGTACTAAAGCCACTGTTGTCACAGAGTGTGGACAATTTATGCATTCCTCTGGGCTCAAAAAAGATAAAAAGCATATTCAAGTTCCTTAAGCCTAGTCTGAGATCAAAGTTGACTTGGTTTGAATTCTTTGAAGACATGAATATGTTTGCAGTCCATTGGTAGTCGGAAAGAATACAATAAGAAATTGCATGAGACTTTTAAAGCAGACAGCTCATCAAATACAGTGGTTGCAACTTTAAATATCATCTGCCTTGCAAAAATGTAAAATAGAAGAGACATTTTTTATAAGGAGACATAATTCTCTACACTGTAAGAGAATGGAGAATATGGAGAGGTATAACTTTTTAATAAAGCCAAGACGTTTTTGTTCTGTTTAAACAGACTAAAACTGATATTGAAGGGGAGTAGCAGTCATAAAAATACTTACATCAATGATAGCTGCTGCACTGCTGTCAAGGTGTTTGTATAAGTCATACAAAACCTCTCTCAGTTTCTTCATTGTTTTCTTATTAGGCTGAAGCAGCATTGCCTGGAAGTTAACTGGCAAACCATACCTTACAAAGACAAGTAGAAAATTATGAAAATGCTGAAATAAACCTTCTTTTATATTTCAAAGCAAAATTTGATTTTATTTTGAGAAAGGATCCTATCACTGAAGAGAAAATCCTGATAATTTCCATTTCTGCAAAACCATTCTGTTTCTACAATTCATAAGGCATCATCAAAATAGAAATTCTTTCTTCAAGTTGAAAATAATAAAACAGAAGTCCAAATGCTTTTAAAATAATTTAAAATCTGAGTACAATTCTCAAAGTTACTTGAACTCTCAGACTAAGTTTTGAACACTCCAATTAGTTTACTTGCAAGACTTTGCTTATGCCCTTGGTGGAGAATCCAGTCTCTACTCAATCCTCCTTTTTAGAGGGCTTGAAACATTTGCCAACATTCCAATCAAGTTCAGCTTTCTTCCTTACTTAAGTTTTATCTTCAAAATAAGCCCATAGCAGCTATCTAGTGGACTAGAATGAAAGTTAATGTGATTTGGGTTTTTTTATCCTCTGGTTACCTCCTTTATAGCAACTTCTCCAAAAGGTTAAAAACACCTTTCCCTTTCCTGAATAAGGCAGAAGCCCTTTCAACTCTAAAAAAAAAAATCAAGGTCATTCCTGCTGCAGAACAACTACAGCTGCTCTTAACTAGTAACACACTTCTGGACAGGTGTAAAGAAAAAAAGTAGAGAAAAATTAGAGTTAGAAAATTGAATGGTTTAATACTGAAAAGTTTAAACTACAAAATTCTTAGAAAAATACGTTTTCAAGAAAAAGCATACATTTTATGATGTCAAACTATATTACTCAAAGCCCAAATACTTTTTACTCTGAACTACTCTAGTTGGCTCTTGTTACAAGCAGCTCATAAAGTGGGTTAGAAATCAGCAAATATGCCTTCCTGCTACTTACAGAGCACGTGTAACTCCTAAAGCACTAGTGGAAAGATTATCCACAAGATACACTATTATCTACCTCAAATGTTCCACAGCTGGCAACAAGAGTATTGCCATCAGCTGTTCTTACTGCCCTACTTCTTGCTTCCTCCTTCCCAGAAGAGCAGCATTCACACACCTCAGTTTGGTAATCCCAAGTTAAACGTGAAGTCTTACAAAGTCTAGGAAGAAAAGCGCCGTTCAAATCTGCCTCGTTACCTTAAAACAGATTCCACAAAAACTCGTAACGCTTTCACATGGATCCATGCAATGAAAGCTTCGCTGAAATTAACTTTCAGCCACCGAACCAGAGGCCCCTGTGAAAGGGAAGAGGGAAAAAAACAATTAGGTTATTCAAACATCAGAAAAGGATCCAGCCCATTATCCATGTTTGAGCAGCTACTCAATATCTGTATCATGACAATAAAGACAAGTTTAAGGCAGAGTACACCACAGATATAATGGCTCAAGGGAGTTCGATACTAAGTGAAGAGAAATTTAATGAGACTTCCGATTGTCTCTTCAGTTTGCCATCTCAGCTCTCATGAGCTAACTATATTAAAGATCATTTTAGTAATATCTGATTATGTCATTCAAATACTTGTCCATTTTCAAACTTCATATATTATCAGCTGTGATGCCAGCCCTTGGTTCAATGCAGTGAGAAGCACTTATACTCACTTATCCCAGAGCAGATTAGCTGGGTGGCAGGCTGGATAAAACACGTCATCCTTGCAATGCTTTCTCAAGAATCACAAGTTCATGAAATTTTTATGTAACAGTAACAAGTCTTAGATGTCTCACATTTCTATAATGAGTAGTTTATAAAGACTTACAAACTGTTTCTTCTTGTCAGTTGACAGTCTATTCATTTCTTCCTTATCAGCTTTCATCTCTTCTTCATTATACTGGAAGTCACGGACCAAAAATCTGCGTTGGGAAGTGAATAAAATCAGAAGTGGCTATCTAGAGATCCTTCAAAGCATAAGAGACAGAACACACACAAAATAAGCCTTACTTATATTCTCTGGCTTTGTGCTTGAAGTCATCCACTGCCTTCCTGAACAAGGTGACATTACAAAGGTAACTGTCTTGGTCCTCAAAGAGTACACTACACAGGAAGAAAACAAACCAAGCGTCAGAATTAATAAGGTTCAAGTCAGCACAGATCTGACATAGAGTAGCAAAAGTTGTACTTTATTGCTACAAGGCAAGAACATAAATGTAGATAATCTTGCAGGATTTAGTTCCTGAAATAAACACCTTATAGAGAAAGTAACCAACTGCTCTTAATTGCTCCCATTGTAAAGGATGGCTTATAATTCCCAATCAGAGACTCCACCACTCAGAAACACTTCATATGATGTTTGTTCAAATTAAAAATCATTTTACAAAAAAAGGAACTGAAGCTGGCTCAGTACTGAAAAGTTTGGACTAGGGATTTATTAGAAACATGGATTTTAAAGAAAAATTAAATGGATTTAAAATAGAAAAGTACATAAATTAAAAAAATACAGGTTGGCAAGAGAAGGTGTTTCTTAGGCTGTAGATTTACTATTTTATAATCCAAAATAATACTGCTTATTTTGATGTTTCAGCTTAGGAAAAAAAGCTTGAAGATATTTAGACTGTTCCTCAATGCCATACTGTCTTCAACACAAGCACTGCCCAATAGTTTAACAAGTAGCCTTTTCTTAAGTTACCGCTAGGTCATGGTTTCCCAATAATTAAGTAAGAATGATTAGCAGATCTCTCACTAGGCTTAAATTGATGCAACTCAAATGTGAAGTCATCCAGAGCAAGTTCAGATTTTGTAACTGGCACAGAGCTGGTAATATCAGATCTGTCAGATCAAAACCTCAGTCTGTCAGTAAAAACTGACCACATCAATGCTTTGTACTATACATTGACTTTATTTTCAATGTGGTTACAAAATTGCTAAAGTGGTTTAACAGTATTATCAAATTTGCCCATCACAGACACCAAGCACTAGTTTGGTATCAAGGATCTAAAGAGGCAAGTTAGCTTTCTTTGCACACAAGAAAACCATTTACACTTCCATTTCTTCATTCTTTAGCAGCTTTTAAAGAGTATCTATAACTTGTTTCAAGTTCCTCTGAATACAGACATGAAGTGTATAGGCCAGCAGCCAGTACTTGTTGCTAATCCCCATAATGCCCCAGTCTGAAGCTGAATATGCCTGACCAGAAATAGATTAACTTTTCAATTCTCTTACTCTTCCCACATAAATTAAGTTTGACAACCTTGTTAATCCTAGAGTTAGAGGTCATTTGATTTTTTCCTCAGCTACTACATGATCAGGCTTGATCAATAAACACATTTTGACAAGTTTTTGACCAATCTTTAAAATTCAAAGTCACTCCAGATAAAGAACACTGCTAAAACACAGCACACACAAATATGAGACTTAGCATTTAAAGACTTACTTGCTGGAACGTGGCACAACCATCTCTGCTAGTGTTTCATACTGCTTAACCCAGTCATTATAATTTACCCTAGAGAATACACACGTTATGGTTAGACTTCTGGCATTGTAGTAAGAAATCTGAGATGAAAGGATCAAGTGTTTTTAAAAGGGTTAAAAGCACTTCATCATCACATCTTCCAATTCAGTTGTAGATTGTCATAAATACTAAGGACATCAGGGACAGTACTCCTCTTGCTGGTTTTATAATTATTGATATATAAACTAAAATGATAGCACAAGTAAGACTTTCAGTCTTCATGTAAATTTAAAGTGTAATTTTTTTTAAATAAAAGAACTATGAAATTAAATCAGTCATCATTCAGTACAGATCTCAGATGACCAAATGGACTTAACTGCCAAGGTTGATCAGAAACTCCTTATGCAACTCTCCTCTTCTGAGTTACTAAAAGGACTACTTTTCCCACGATTACAAACAGGCTTCCCATGGTCCTGCACTTGCCTGAAGGACTGAGAATTTTGGAAGCCCTGCCTTTCTGTAGTTGGTGGTGAGGAGGTTCCATCCTTTCAACACCAAAAACAAAGTCAAAGAAAAATAACAGCTGAGATCTACTAACCACCTGCCTTCTATTGTAGTCACTGCAAAACTCTTTTCCTTCACCAGAGTTTTACATATGACAGACTCTACTGCTTCATGTGGTAAAGAAAGCCAGTGGGCTTTTGGGAAGTTAGAAGCTCTTTTTGTTCCTAGCGCCAGAAAGACAGTCCAGGGCCATTTTCTCATTTTACAAGAGTTTTAAGGGCATCTGTATCATCCCTTTCCTTGGCCAGGGGAAAAGATGGGTTTTCTGATGTTTAAACATTTCAAAAAGGAATAACCTGTTTCCCCAGGAAGCCTTGGACATGACATAAGCAGAGTTCCACTAGTAGAGACTTAGATAAGTAAAAATCTGTGTTTTGGCAATCTGAAAACATTCAGAGCAAAGCAACAAAGTGTTCACTTCACTCACTAGGTGGTGAAAGGCAACATAGTCCTAACCAAGATAATTTAATTATTAAGCCTTCTAATGTAAAACAAGTCACGTTTTTACTCAGCACTATTTTCATAAGGATGCCTTCTGCAACATGACTAGTCACAGCAAAAATAAGAGACTTAAGTCTAATCTCCTGTTTCCTCAAGAAATTCATGAGCACTCAGCATTCCTTATGATGAGTTCTCATGAACAAAGGAATACAGGCACACAGGCTCATTTGCCTCTACTAAGCATCTGCATGTTTGTGTTTGCTCATCCAGGAAAGGCCTAAACAAATTCAGATGTCCTTTCTTACAGTATTATAAGGTTGTGAGATCTAGTATTTGATTTAGATTTCTTATTTTATTCTGCTCTTAAGATGAACAATAAACTTACTTTGGTACAATCACTAATAATGTGACCAAATATTCTGAATCGAGTACAAAGTCCTCTTTCTTTACAATATCAGCAAGACTTCTGGTTAGCAAGCTTCCCCTGCAGAGAAACAAAGAGAGCCAGAACAATTACATATTTAAGAACTGAATTTGTCTGGATTACAGTTTTCAGTGCTTGATAATACAACATTTTCAAAAATACATTTTACCTAATCAATTGCTATTAGCAGAGCAAACAAAATGCCCTTACATCCATTTTATGTCTTACTGTCCAAAGTCACTAGAAGTTTTTATCAGTAGCTCCACTGCTGTGCGTCATTTCCATATTCCAAATACCTCACACACTTAAGCAATCAACCTTTCTTTTTAGAAGTTATTTAAAACCACAAGAAGCATTAAAACCATGAATTGTAAATTCTACTATATGGAGCCTCAGAGTTACAAGTAACCTAGTACAGACCTACAGACAGAACCTCAATAAAAAACTCAGAGCAGCCTGTTGCCTCATATTCACAGAAGATGAAGAACATACATAGATTTAATGGGGCTCAGCTCACAAATTACCATGGCTTAACACAGAAGTTATGGCTCACTCCTAAAACAGCTTGTCACATACCCTCATTAGTATGACCCATGTTTCTGAATCAGCCAGCAGGCTTGTACCATTAACTGTAATGGCAGGGTTGGAGCAAATTATTCTACCACATTTGCACCGAAGAACTACTGCACCTCAACTGTATTTCAGATAATCATCACACATACGTGACAAGACAACATGCAGTCCCTGTTTAATTTGTTATCTGCGTGCACACAACTGCAGTCTCTGCTGCTTAATGCTGGGGGAAGAAACCCAGTAATATTAATGTGCCTAAAGCATAAACTGGAGTGAAGGAAAGACTTTCTTGTTTAGACAAGAGACAACTTAGGAGCAGTGTTACACACCACTAATAGCAAGCTCCTCTCAAAATCTCCAGCAATTTATACTACTTGTACATGCTTTTGTGATTTCATAATTGCTTTTCATTCACAAGTAAGCTAATACCAAGCAGTCAGCTGGTAATAAATGTTCTTTTATGACAGCTGCTATTCAAGGTCAATAAATACCTCAAAAATACATTAAGCTCAGAGCCTGTACCACTCCACATTTTTTAAGTTTTCATGCTTAGATAAATTTCCTGTGCTAAATTAGCAAAAAACAATGTAACTTACGCATTCTTTCTTTCCAAATTCTGAAGATTCCCTTTCAGATTATTGTATGCCGAGGCTCTCGCTTTTAGATCATTGTCAATCTGGTTTACTCCCTTAAAGATAAAAGGAAAAGGAACAGTGTCTGAAGAACTAGAAGAGAACTCATGTTTGGCTTGCCATTTCTCCAAGACATCCTTCTCAAATCCATCCTCCAGGATTAAATAGCGTGATTACCAAAAATGATTCATTCCCAGTTAGGTAACTTGGCAGTAAGTGGAAGAACACAAAACAAATGAAGCAATTAGTACGTCTTACACAGCCGACCATACGCATATCTGTGTGTACCCTATACCAGGAAGTATTTCAAATCAATATACCCAGTAACAGTTGGTTAACAAAGAATGTGGCACAGTGTTGGTCTGGCAGAATAATGCTGCCTACTTTCTGCTTCACGGCCTCCTCACTATGGTATGGAGGTACAAGCACGTAAAAATTCCCAGGGACAAGTTTCTGAACACAGTCAAGGGACTCTCCCTTTACATGGACTTAGGCCATTGACAAAACATTTTGTTTGCATAAAACACTTCACCTGGGAGATCCAGATATGATTTTGTTTCCACAAAATAAACACCTCTTAAAAGCAAGGTCGCTTAGTTAAATAGTGATCTTGTTTATGGCAACACCTAAGTTGGCTTGTCTGTAGCAGGAAAAAGTCATCAAAAGCCTGACCATTCTGGGAGTTTTGTTTGGCAACACATTAACAGCTTGCACCATTACAGCTACAGCAATGCTTTAGACAAAATACTCTGAAAATAACAAAATTGACTGAAACAGATGAGTACTTCAGGCTATTTAAATTCTTTGACTGATATAACCTTTAGCAAAGCTTGTGGAACATTTCAGCAGGTACATACCTTCATGAAAACTATTTTACACTACAAGAAGTAACACTAACTTTTTTTTTATACAGCTAGAAGACAGCATTAGGGGGAATATTAATCAGAAGCTATTAAGGTAGTGCCTTGGTGCACCCGGACTTTTTCCCAGACCAACAACCTTCCCCTCTGCCTTTTCCGAGGATCAAGACTTTCAACAACAGTCTAACTATGCATTACTTAATGACAAAACCCAAAAACCATTGATACCAAACACTGCCTTTACAAACCACTTCCATTCACCATTTCCTAATTGACAACACTCTAGTTGCTCTCATTCGTAAAGTCAGTAGCCTTTTAAAAGATGACTGCTTAGACAAAAACCTGTAACTGCTGCGCTGGTTCAAGTTTCCTGTAAACAACCAGTTTTGCCTCCTATAGAATGCAGAGAATGCAGAACCACAAACCTCAGTGTGACAGCAGAGCTCTTGAAAATGTAATTGTGTAAAATTACCAAACGAAACAATGATATAAACTTCTTTTGGGGAGTAGAATTGGTGAATAACTCACAAAGGTCATTGCAAAAGGAGGCAGACTCGTGATATTGCTAAAGAAAGTATCAATCTAACTTAGTGAACCCACTTCTACACATAGAAAACCCAGATGTTTAAGCCACTTACACAGTTGCTGGCAATACATGAGTGTCCTCTTGTAACCATACAACTATACTATGAGCTGTTGTACTTCAGTGGATGCCTGGGTTGCTGAAAAGGTTGGACTGGGGCACCAAGGCTATCAAGGTTGTCTCCTTGCATAAGTCTTATGACTACTTTCGAATTCAAAGAATGACTAGAGTAAGACATCTGTCACATGGCACAGATGCCATCTTTGAAGTATTCAGTATTGACACTGGTATTCATGGTACTTCTGAACATTAAAAGCTGAAAAAAACTTGATGGATATTTTCAGCAGATTTCATTTGATTTCAAATGTTTTCAGCACTGCTGTAATTTTTACTCAACTGACAAATTCCCAACTGCAATTGCTGTTACTCATTTTGGCAGAATCAGAATCTGCTGCCACAGTGAGTGAGGATATAAACCATACAGGAAAAATCTCATGATTTGACAACCTTTTCAAATTATTTAACATTAACATGTCAAAAGGCTTCACAGATTTTAATTAATGTAGCTCTATTATTATTTCTATATCATCATGTTAATCACATGCCAAAGTGAAGATCTTAAGTATGTCAGGACTCTCTTTGCCTTGGGACAAAACTGCCTGAAGTCCCATGACATGATCTCCTTGTAGAGTCACTTCTACAGGAACACAAGGCAGCTTCTTCAGTCATCTTCCTTCTCTGTCCCTACATAATACAAGTACAGCTAAACATGAAGAGAAAACCCTCACCAGGATGACTCAGGCTGAACTACAGCAGACCTGTTTCTCTGCATTCAATATGCTGCCTAATAATTCAATAAAGTCCCTAATGTAGATGAAGAATGTAAGACAGTTCAAGTTCAGGTTCTGGTATACAACTTTGCTGCAAGCAGATCATTTATCTAGCAAACTCCAGGACACAGAATAACATGCACTGAATCCCTGATAATTTTCAATAAATGGCACGTTCCCTTCATGTCCTTTGTTTCTTTTTCAAAAAGTTTAATTGCTACAGAAACAAGCTCTGTACTATAACAGCTGGAAACAGATCAAAGCTTCCTTTTTGATACCTTCTTCTTCTGAAGTAAATATGTACTAAAGTAGTGTCAGATATTAAGATTATTATATCTGTGAGATATTTTCAATGTGCAAATCTTAAGAGCCATAAGACAGTCAGTCTTCCTCCAAAAAAATGCCACACTGCAGATGTTTTCCAGAAATAGCAACTGAGTGTAATTTGTGGAAAAAATTCAAGATGCAGTGATAGTCCCAAAGAAAATATCAAAAATTAAAAGTGTTAGTAGCATTCTCAGTCAGCTTTGTATCATATATTAAGATTTTGTGATCTCTGAAAAAAAAATAATAGGTTCAGGAATCTGCATTATAGCAAAGCACGAGTCTGCCCATCTAACCCCAATTATAGTCCCTGTTTATCCATCACCAGAGTCTATCTCTATAGGTACCCAAGAAGCCACTTTTTTTTTCCAGGTTGTGTATTTCCAGTTAGTGACAGACAATTCCAAGAGCCAGTCTGCAGATTACAGAAAACAGGAAAACAAAACAGAAAAGAAAAGGCTGTGAAGATATTAAAGCAAGAGTTGCTTAGAGAGAACTCTCACTGTTGGAATACAGTCAGTCACTGCTGAGGACCCCGTCTAGGCTCACAGCAAGTACAAACCAAATGAAACACTCAAAGTACAAAACACTCTGCCAAGGTAAAGATGAGGAAAACACATGACAACTCTCAAATGAGCTTTTCTTACATCTAACATTGCAGGCTTATTTTTCCCCTCACAACTGAGTGCCACAGCTTCCAGAAGGTAAATACGTTCCCTGGTTCACTAATAGCCCCCAAGGCTTGAGAACATCAGACAAACAGCCTGCTAGTACAGCAAAATTTGAATGTAAGCAACTTCATCTGCTAGCTATTTGTTAACTCAGTGACCTTAGGAAACAAAAATCAGCAAAGACAGCATGATGACTTTCAGGGAGCACTCTCCAAAGCCTATCCCCTCCCAATGTATGTCTTTTGTTACTAACTGCTACAAGGTCCACTACTATTGTTATCTGACTAAGATAGACAAATAGCTTTGAGTAGCAAGTTTTGTGCATAAATATCTCAAGTTCAAACACGGAATTTTCATAAAACAAATTACCTTACCTTTGTAATAATTTCTGAAATATTCTTCAAGGATTGCTTGATTGGATATTTGGCCATATCCCACTGGAACCTTGTTATATAGGTGACCAAGTCAACTAAAATTGTAAAGAACTTTGTTAAGATAGATAACAAAAAGACTGAGGTATTAAATTCCATGTAGAATCACTGTAACAGAACAGAACTGTAACAGAGTCTTTGTGGGCCTTGCCAAGTGAGCACCCCATTGCTTAAGAAATTTGAAAATAAACAATCAAGTTGCAGGTTATCCGTGACCTCTGCCTTCAAGATATTGGTTTCTCCACCTCTGTAGACCCTAAATAATATTTACTACCAACTCAATGATGGCTGGAGAACAACAGACAAGAGCAACTATTTTTTGCTCTGTGAGAAGAATGGATTGGAGGAGGGAGGGGTTACGATGGCAAGAAAGGCATCAGTGATTACATGGCTCACTTGAAGCCACAGCTTTGTAAAGCTACTTATGAGACACTACTCCAAGCCCCTACCTAAGAATCATGCTAATCCACTCATATTAGCTTCTCTTGCATCAATACAAGCTGTGTTAAATTCTATGAAACGGCTTTGAAAACAAAGTACTGATTCAGAGATAAGTGCAGCTTTTTACTAAAATAAAATGCACAGCAGTACCCCGAAGGCTTTCTTGGCAGAGCTGCTCTCAATCCATTCATTTGAGGGTTGCCCTGACCCAGGTGTAGCACCTTGCACTTGGCTTCACGGAACCTCAGTAAGTTTCAGGATCACTGCCTTCCCTCCTACAGTTTTAGGATGCACAAATCATGGTTAACACTTTACCTCCATTAGCCAGAAGATTCTCCTGAACTTTATCTTTACTGTCTTCTAGAACATCAGCCATATACTGGGCCACTTTCTTTACAACACTGAAAAATGAAAGATAAAGATATGCAAAAAACCAAAAGCAAAACCAAAACATGACATTTGAGAAATATCATTCATGAAACTGACTTTAAACTGTCTGAGGTTGGATCAAAAGTGATTGGGTCAAACAAGGACAATGAAGACTGCTTTACATACAAGCATTTCAAGAGCACAAGCTGGGCTCAGTATCTGGAGGAGACCAACTTCTCAAAAATATTCCACAACTTTATTTAAAACCTTCTCTAGCATTGCTACTCATCAGTTCTGAGTAAGGTGAGGCAAGCCCCCTCACATTGGTGTTGACTTCAAATGTAATTCCAAACCTTTTGGAAGTCTGCAATACTTGTAAAATCCTAACCCTTTCTAGAAATAGATAGTGAGGCAGAAATCGTCAACAATCCAAATTAAACACAAGGCAACCCTGACAACGAAACTGGATACTCAAGACCTGCTTACCTCACTAGAAAAGCTATGCATAACATTACCCACATGGGCCATGCTAAATAGTTTCCTTTTCTACTCAAAACCAACTACTTAAGACTTCTCTCCTTGAAACAGAAGATGGCTCCACAAGTTCTGGTTATGTGAAATATTGTTACTTTTGCTCAAAATCATTTTCAAAGGGCCATTAGTTACTTCAAAATTAAAAGGTCTTGCATTTTAATATTAATGCTGTTCAAGCATTTCTGTGGGTTAGGAAATAACGTGGCACTTTCTCAAAGTCTGTAAATTGTACTCTTGCTATAAGAACAAGCTTTTACTTCTTTACACCATCACTTCCTGCAGCTACCAGGCTCAATTCTTAACCATTCTCCAGGACCCACCAGCACACAGCAGTACTATAGGGACAACCCTCCTTCATCAATGCATATTCCACAAGAAGTTCAGATTATTTTCCTTTTTTCAAGAACAGCTCCTAGAAAAACCAGCATCTTAGCTTTCTGAAATCTTAGCATGCAAACCGCCTTCAGAGGATCACTATGGAACAAAAAATGCTGAAAATAACCTGTCTATTATTAGGACTCAGCAAACCATCACATCATTACTCTAATATTTTGCATCCCAGTCAAAATAAATTGTTACCTCTCCACAAATGCATCGAGTTTAGCCAGCTCATCTGACAAACCAACCAGAACATCCAGTGTGCCAACCTAGAAGCAAAGATCAAAATGCATTAATAGTTGTATATAAACATGAAAGGTAAAACCAAACAAGAATAAAACTTAAATCTTCCCAACAGGTAGTTTTGCAGAACTACATGAAATGTGGGAATCTAGGACTTCAGACTTGTTGATTTACCAAAGTCACACTGTTTCATTTGCTCAAGATACTCCCATAAAGCACTACAGTATCAGGTTAACTCACTAGTTTGGTGCACAGCTTCAGTCCAGCAATCCAGCCACCCAAAACATGTTAAAACAAAGTCTACATTATGAATTGGCTGTATTTCCCACAAGGCACTTGCTTTAGCATTTGATTTACTGCTTTATATCAAATCTGAAATTTCTCTATTCAGGAGTCTCAGCGCTGGAGGCAACCAGGACATTGAAAACTCTGATGATACAAGAGTAATGCAGCAGTCAGACCAACAAGAGTCTGGACCTTCTGCATCTGGGGTAACAGAACATCTTGCTTGTCTATAAGCTTTCACTCCTTCTCTTCACCTCCAGAAAACACTTTCTTGCCTCATTTCAAGTAGTTATCTAGAGTACACATTTCTTGCTGAAATATTACAGAGCATAAGTGAATCTTCTGTCTAGCCAAGATGCTATAACATTATTTGTAGTCTAGCATCTATTTTCTATACATTCGACCACTCAAATTCACATTATTACTTTTCTCTTTAGCCTTGAAGCAGAAAAGAGCAGAATTACTTAAGAAACATCACAACCAAATCACTTTCTGTGCCCCACCTTCTTCTAAGCCACATGCAGAATAAGGAAGCTCATGTTTTAACTAGTCACTTACAAGCCACAGGACAAGTAAGTCTTGAAGCAATAAGGCTGCTGTTCAGTGGAGACTAAATCGCCGTTTCAATGAGTTTTAACTAAAGGATCTCACTCAAACAGTTTTACTAGGTCCACAGAAGCCAAACGTAATATAAGATATATTCAGCTTCTGTCCTACAGGAAGTAGAGTAGAAGCAAAATCAATCATTTCCAGCCCTAACGGGCCCCATCACTTTTCAGTGACAATTCCCCTAATTGCTGTAGGCACCCTACAGTTTGAAACCCATCTTGACTTATGCCAAGGATCCCCTGGGAGGAGACAGACATTTGTTTAGTCCCTGTTCTAATTCAGGACAGTCCAAAGTTATGGCAGTTGGAAGATCCTCTTAAAAGACACGCTGAAGCACTTCGTGTCCTGGGCTTGTTCCTTAGCAGAGGCAGGAACAAGGCATCATGCTACCTGAACTTGATCCACCCTGTAGACAAAGACGAATGGCATTTTTCTTCTCTTAATTTTTATAAGCTTTGATGAACTTTCACTCCACTAAACTGAGCTCACAATTCTTCTTGTTCAAGAAACATTCAGGTGCCAGGACAGACCTTTTCTAAACAAATACGCTGGCTGGTAACTTTTCCATATCCTGAGGATTGTATTAAACCAAAATAAACTGCTTTAATATTTTCTTCCTACTTGCTTCTCACACGAATAATTTAAACAAGTTTTTTCTCCATTTTCCATAACACACTGGCAGGTCAAACTGTAATGCTCAGCCAGAGATAACCTCTACTCTAACAGAAGAATGTTACTTCTGGACAGAGAAAAGGCAGAGCTGTTTGATTACCCCTGTATTTTAAATTGAGCCTTTTCACTGCATCTCAGACAGAAAAGAAGCAGACAAATCAGAAGGAAAAAAACAAAAAAAGGAAAACAAAACAGTCAAAGGAAATTAACATCTCAATACTCAGATCACAAGTTTCCATTTTTCTTCCCAAGCAAACTGCTAGCAGTATAAGATCAAGACTACCACCCTTGGAAAAACTGCTGTACTAGGTGAAAGAACCCAGGTTGCTGGACCTTTAAAACACACAGAGTGAGCTAAGTTCAGAAAAAAGGTAACTGTTGTCTCAATTATTTTTTGAGATCCACACATAAACTTCGAAAGAAGTCAGCTGTACTCCCTAACGTGTCTGCAAGTACTCCTCACCTGCAGTTTTAGTCTAGAGAAACAAAGATGACGCAAAACAAACACACTTCTTAGGAGACGACACAGGGTTTACACACCTTCAAGTCCGGAATGTTGAACTTTGAATTAGTGGAAAGATTGTTGTGTTTGGTAGTTGCTGCATGTAGCTTCTCCCACGTCTGTTGACAGGTTTTTTCCCCAGGAGCAGAAATCAGCCAAAACTCGGTCATTTTTGGGCCTTTATCTTGATGCTTTCTGCTTCTGAAGATAAAGGCAAGACGCTAGTAGAAGGGAAGCAAGGGAGAGAAGAAAAAAATATCTGACATTAGTGCAGCATTCAAAGCTTGGCCTGAAGAAAAATATCTCATTCCATGTTACTAAAGTGCAGTTCCAATCACTTTAAGAGATTTTATCCAAGAGTATCATGTGGTTTCAAAGTCATTTTTTCCTATCTTCCAAATCACATCTGCACAGTTGGAAAGTCTTTTTAAACTGCCCATGCTGCAAGTTAAGGTGCGTTGAGTTTGCAACATTAGCATCTTTCAACTGTACTTTCACAGAAAGATTACAAGCAAACAATCGAACTGAAAATAAATCCAATAAAACAGGACCCAAATCATATTTTCACAGCTGCATCTATTTTCCAGCTTCTGTACAACAACCATTTCTGAACACATCAGAGAGGGAAAAAAAAAAGGAAAAAACAAACAAATTTCAACTCTGGTATTATACCTTTTCCAATCATTTTTCAGATTAGGACAGTGTTTTAAAGTAAGTAAATGCCTAAAATTACTTAAATGCAATAAAATTTATTGTTTCATGCAATTAAGGTTCTCCTGGCAGCTAAAATTTTCAACAAAAAGAGGGACACTTTCTAGCCTTGATGTCTCTGTTGCCATTGCAGACCATCAATAAAGTTACATGTACTGGCATTAGTCAAGAGAGCATCGGTACTAAACACAAATTATGTTGTTACTCTGCAGATAAGCTCAAGAAGTTAAGAGCATATATGTTCTGTGATTAAGAAACAGAGGTAGCTGGTTGACAGTTGCTGGATTTTTTTTTAGTAAGGGAGTGAAGAACAAAATCAAAGTGTACCTTGACAGAATCTAAATGTCAGATTTTGATATCTGCAAATGTCTTCTGTAGCAGATTTGAATGAGTGGAGATTAACATACATTTCATGAGCACAGATTACAGCACTCAATCTTTTTGAGGGAGAGCAAATCACACGTTGTATTACTAAGAATTAGAATGTGGTAGCAAACTTTGCCCAAAACACCACACATAGGTCCTTCATCTGTGTAATCATTGTAGAGGCAACAAATTACCAAGGGTGTTGAAGTTCCAGGTGAGCTAAAGAAAGGTCTGTTCACTGATTCTTTTGCTCAGCTACTCAGGAAGCCTAAAGCTGAAGAAAGGTTACCAGCCATTAAATTACACTATCATGAAGCACACCCTGCCACTGCTATAGCAGCCACCCCCTTCAGCTAAAGGGCCTTGTTTACAGCAGGGGACCACGACATCCATTTATTGAGGTCCTTAATACCACACACTCCATGACACTGCGCTGCCAGGCAGCAGCACAGCAGTGCTACAATCCCAAATGCAGACAATGCCAAGGCAAGAGCAGATATTTGAGAAGTCAGAATATTTACCAGAACAGACACACACAACATTAGTTATCACCATGCTACAGGGCTTCTTTCTTTAGCACCAATGGGATTATCTCACATAATTATCAATGATTTGGAACAAAACTAAATCTCTTATTCAGAATACTTTGATGCATTATCTTCCTTAACGCATGCCAAACTTGGTGCGCTTGAGGTTTTCCTACACTCGACTGAACTCCAGCCCCATAAAAGGCATGGCCAAGTTTACAGTAAACTTCACCTAGGCAGGGAGACACCACTACAGCTGATACACACACACTCAAAGTGCTTAAGCTTTAAGTTGGTTTTGTTTGGATTTGACTAGACCAGGACTAGAAAAAGCTTTGAAATAAATGTCGGATAAAAAAACTAGTTTAGGTGGTGGCAGCAGGAATGTGCAAATATCCAAGTAAAAAACAGAAGAGCCATAACAGAAATCCAGAATCCTACTCAGTAAGACAGATGGAACATTGCATTCTCGTGTTTCCTCAAACACAAATACCCTCTAAAGAATAAAGTTTCCAGAGATTATACTGGCTAAGGAAATAATTACATATTTACAATGACACAGTCTCACTCCCTGCATTACAGATTGGGAAAATCAGCTCACTATTAAAAATCTAAATGTTTTGTGCTGTGGAAAAAAAATAAAATTTAATAGACCCATTGCAAAGAAAAATTGCTTTCAATAAGTAAAGTTTTCCAACCTTTTAAAGTTAGCTTTCCAAGACCAACTGTTCAGACTTCATATGATGACTCCAAATCTACCATAAACAAACCTGAAGTTACAAACACCTAACAGACTTACAGCAAATCTTTCTTTTATGCTAACACCCCAATGAATTAGAGCATTTAATGATTCCTTAATATGTGAGGCAAAAACGAATTGTTCAACTCAATAACCAGGGTCCTTCTCTCCTGCTTAAAGTCACGTGACACAGTTGCAGCTCCCAGGAATCATTAAGCCAATGGACTTCCCTTCCTCACCATTTTTGTCTGTGTCATTGGTTTTCCTGAAGCTCTGCTCCATTTCTAATAGCCATGGGAAGGAAGATGATTTCCCATTCAAGGTACTTACTCTATGGAGGTATTATCAAACACATACAAGGAAAAAAAGCTTGGTAAGAGTTTTAAGTGTTTGTTTTATGTGAGAGGCCTTGAAATCAGAACTATGGGGAATACCAAACAAGAAGTGAAGAAAGGAGAAGTGCTAGAGAATGGTTAGAAAAACAGAAACAAATGCTGGTCAGACAAAGAATACATACAGACCCAGTATAAAATGAAAGGCAAGAAATTTAAAGAGAAGGACCATAGGATAAAGCAGGAAACAACAAGTGTTCAAATAAAACCTAGAATAAGCATAAGAATGGGTAAGTGACCTGTTGCTCACACCATGCACCTCTATGAATACCACTTTTTTGTAATGTACTGAGCAGAACGTGTCATAGCACAGTTCCACTGTCGCTGTTTACTACTTTTGCTGTTTCAGTTGTTTCGGCCATACACACTTTAGAAATATTCACAAATGGATATCCCCACATAAATGGAATTGCCCACAACACATATATTTCTCAGTTTTAAAACATTCAGTACCATATCACAAGTACAATTAATCAAGCTGATGCTTTCGGGGTGGTGTTTTTTTCCTAAACATTGTCCATTCCATACCCTACCACACTAAAATATTTTGAGTACAAACTATGGTCCTAATTCTGCTGATTGTGGGTAAAGCCACCCATTAATGGGTCAACTGCTTCCAAGAGGCCTCTGTACGCAATTTCTGGCCAACACCAGCAAAATGAAAAATCAGCCAGTGGAAAAAAAGTCAGGAAAATGAGAAACAAAGTTTATACAAAAATCTCTCTACAGACCATGCTGATCCAAAGTTTAGGCCTTCCAGGGACAGGTTCTGGAATTCCAACTTTATGTACAGCACTGAGATAGCTACCTTGATATTTAAAATTCTACAGGTCATTGAACTATTTTAACACAGAACAATGAAAACTTTCATATCTCAAAACCAAAAATAAATTCAACCTTGCAGGACCAGCAGTGCTCTGACCCATCTCTATCTCATTCAGTACTATTAAAGAACGGAAGTTGTCACTCATAAGGGCTTAAGAAATTGATTACAATGCTCTTTTATTATTTTAGGTTCAACAACTGGGCACCATTCCTTGGTGGAGTTTCCCTTGACGCTTTCTCGAAAGCACACCCATAAGGTAATTCTGAACTGTAACAGTTCTTCCACATGAGTTACAAAGAGACTTCAGTAACATAAACACATCATCAAGATGTTCTTCTAGTCAAATAAGCACTACTCGTCTCCAAAATGCTTGCAATGAAAATCCCTCAAACTTTTCCTCAAGTACCTGGCTTTGAACTTTCACTGCTCTAATGGATGAAATAAGATTGAAATATTATTTAAAATGTATTTTGTATTACTACCGATTATTTATACTGCTTCATCCCTACGTTATTAGGAAAAATGGACTTCCAAAGAAAAATCTTTCATGCAGTATACTACAATCTAAAATAAAACTTCTCAGCAGCTTTTGCAGTGGTGTAACTGGAAAAACATAGTGATGTCAAAACAGAAACTCAGCTAAGATCCCCAGGGTGAAACTCGCTCTCAGAGATCGCTTCCGACGCTCGCTTCCACGTTTCACAAACAGAAGAGGCCACAACGAGGAAGCAGGGGAGATTTCAGGATTTCACAAGGAGTCCCCCCCTCCCGTGCGGAGGTGATCTGGGCCGGCCCGCGGGCGCTGCCCTCGCCCCCCATGGAGCCTCCGACGTGGATCACCGGGATTAGGTGTCAGTTCCCTTGGCCCCGCAGCCGCCCGTGTTCACGGGGCCGCGCTGTCACTTGGCCGTGCCAGAGGTGAATCCCCCGCAGAGCCGCGGCCGGGCGGCCCCAGGCCCAGCACCCGGCCGGTGCTGCCCTTCGCGCCAGGCCCGGCGCAGGGGGAGGCTGCGGCAGCCGCTCGGAGCAGCGCAGGCACCCGTCCTTCCCTCTTTCCCCGTTCCCCTCCCGCTCCCGGCCT
>VXAY01002772.1:689323-746266 GCA_013399855.1 Oxyruncus cristatus | reverse complement strand
TGGAAAAGACCTCAGATCATCAAGTCCAGCCTGTGACCGAACACCACCATGTCAGCTAGACCATGGCACTCAGTGCCATGTCCAGTCTTTCCTTAAACACTTCCAGGGATAGTGACTCCACCACCTCCCTGGGCAGGCCATTCCCTTTCTTTGAAGAAACTCCTCCTAGTGCAACCTAAACCTTCCCCAGCTGGAGGCTGTGTCCTCTTGTCCTATCGCTTGTTATCTGAGAGGCCACCAACCCCACCTGGCTACAGCCTCCTTCCAGGGAGTTGTAGAGAGCAATAAGGTCACCCCATAACCTCCTCCAGGCTAAACAACCCCAGGTCTCTCAGCCGCTCCTCATCAGACTTGTCCTTCAGACCCTCCACACCTTCTCTGGGCCCGCTCCAACACCTCAGTGTCCTTCCTGAACTGAGAGGCAAAGGACTGGACACGGGACTCAAGATGTGACCTCAGCAGTGCCAAGTATGGGAGAAAGATCATCTCTTGGAAAACACACAGTGTTGGAATATGCAGGGATAGTTCAGGGATCACAACTATGAGAATGTGTGCTTCAATGCTTTAGTGCTGTCAGTCTGCAGCAAAAGGTTTGGGAAAAGATGACATCCTCATGCAGGTGACGAGTGGGAAAACATGGACTTGGAAACAAACTGTTGCAGTTTTATTTTGGCACCAAACCCCATTTGTCTTACCTTACAGTATAAATGCGGCTTGAAAAAGGGCAGGTTGTAAATTGCTCTATGACTAGCAAAGTCAGTTGCTTTTATTGTGTGAAACTGCCTGTCGTCTTAATTCACAACATTATCTGGAGAAAGCAGGAACTGTACAAAAAAAGCAAACTCTTTTGGTTCGTTGGGTTTGGGGAACCAAATTGTTTGTTCCTATTTTTCTTAGTTGTTTGGGGTTTTGGGGGACGGGAGGGGGGTTCAAATATGCAACAGTTGGGGCCCTCCTATAGCTGCAGGCAGCTAGTGGGGAACTGCAGCACAGAGGAGGCACAAATGTCATCAGGGACACCAGAAAGGTGACTTCACTCAATTCCAGCCCAGCAAAGGATGGGGCTTCAAGTCTTTGGGAGCAACTCCAGGCCTCTACTCCAGTGCTTTTCTCCCCCTTAAGTATTTTTAGATTTAGAAGCTCTGAACTCTGCTTAGTGAATTTCAAAGTAAGGATGTTGTTAAACAACCCCTGATGGGACAGGTTAGTCTTCCTTCAGCCATTTGTGTTGTCCTTCAACCACCAGAGGCTGCTGAAAATGTTCCCCTTGCTGAACTGCCCACAGCCATTTTTAATACTCTTGACATGCTCCTACTAGTACAATTTTGTTAGAGAAACTTTTCTCATATGAAATAAAAAAACTTACCCCAAAAGAATTTGTTAAAACAGAAACTTGCTTACCTTAAAAGTGGGCAAACTTATTTTTAAATACCCGCATTAACAATTCCATCAAGAATAATTTCTTAATAAAGGAATTATTAAGTAAGTTTTCCATGAAAATTCTTATAAAACTTCACAATGGGTACCTTTTCTCATTATTATTGCAAGCCATTTCCTCAAAATATGGCAATATATGCCATATGCCAACATTAACCAGCAAATGCAAGACATAATCTATGTTATTTTTGGAACAAGAGAAGATTTTTTTGAGTCATCATAGCTCCAAGCTATCAGACAGAAACTTGGCATCAACCTCTATAAATAAACTAACAGTGGTTAGTAAATGATACTACAAAAGCAGTACTTTAGAGAAGAACAGCAAGCATTTCTAACCTGCACAATGACAGCACTTGGAGAACTGCAGCAGGGGATTCTGAGAACAAGGACCTATGATCTGCCACTTAAAGTCCACTGCCTAATGTGGTTGGTTTTATAATGACATTTGCCATTTGGTTAACTGAGATCAATGAGGTACAAAGCTGGCCTGTAGGCAATCTATAATTCTTCACTAGAAAACAAAAAACCACCCAACCCACCAAAACACCACAAAAAAACAAACAAACAAACAAACAGAAACCCCACACACAAATTGGATAACCGGGGTATAAATGCACAGCAACAGTGAGCTGCAACATGGTCTTTAAGGGAGCAGTTGGTAAAAATCTCAAGCCAGGTGTGCAGTAACTATAAATGCTGTCAAGGAGACAACTGTAAACAGTAACATCTAAAACCACAGCTGCTATAGTAGGAGTAGCTATATGGTAGATTAAACAAATATGTTCACTAATATTTTTATAAACATATTTTCCTGTACCATTGCTCCATTTGGCCTGACAGGGATACTTTTATGAAGACTCTGAAGCCTGAAAAAAAAATAGTGTACACCTTTTTTTTTCTATATCTTGAGAAATCTATTTGTTAAAATTCCATCCAGGGAGGAGAGAACCGTAATGTGTCTTTTTTATCTCAATTATTTTCTGTTGTCATTTTTGAAAAATAATTGTCTCTTAAAATCATTGCACAAAAGTTTCATTCTACAATCGAAATACATGTCAAAGATGACCTTTGTTCAGCTCTCCCTGTAGGCCTGTATTCAGCTTTGAATATCTGAATGACTCATGTTTGTTCGTGAGTACTCTTCTGCACAGGCTAAATACAGATTGACTTGAGAGTGCACTGGGGTGCACAGAGGTGTTTGAGGTAAAACTACTTAGGATTGAGAAAGCTTATGTAGTAGTCAGGAAGAGGTGGCAGGGGGTAGGGTTGCCCTTGGTATGATCTTTTGGAGAGTGAAAATAAGAACATATGTTATGGGTTATGGAAGTAGCTGCTGCTGTTTTAAAATCCTGGTGATGAAAGTAACTCTACCCCCAGGCCTAGAAGGGTCCCACAGGGTTTATGTGACCCCAGGCATGTGTACTGCCCCAGGCAGCAAGGGGGAGTCCCCAGTGAGGGGATCCACGCCTGCTGCACAGGAGCCTCAGCCAAAAAACCCAATGCAGGCTGCTGTCAGGAGCTATCCAAGGACTCTGTCCCATGGAGTCTCTCCTTGTGAGCCAGGACTGCCATTCCACATTCTCTCACAGCAACGAATGTTTCCAAAATGAACGTGGTGAAAGGATTTTAGTTTTTCATTCTAATGCAGTGGCTCTCGACATCTCTGAGCATTTCTGAGGAAAATACAGATTTTATTTGAATTCTGGTAATTCACCCATTTTATATTTATGTAACTGATTTGTAGCCAGATTTTCTCCAACAATCTCCGCAGAGCTATGTGTTCCTCTTTGGTATGTTGATGACATACACAACAGAGACTGGCAGAGATGGTACAGATTTCCCTCACTTTTTGGCACCCTCTGCTGTGTTCCTCAGATATTGTACAAACAAAAGCTGACAAACTGACTTGCTGAAGACTATGGGTGTATTATTATTAGTTAAAATGTGATCATAATTTTACTCGCAGTTTTATTAATGCGTCAATGGGATTTTTTTATTCTGATGATAAAGGTGCTAAAAAAAAGATTCTATACAATTTGCAGAAAGAAAACCCTAAAATGGAAAGTTGTAATTTCTAAAGCTGCAAAATATCTGTAAATCAAAAGATAGGAGAGAATAACATTGAGATATATATATCCCAGTATCATGTTGCACGGTATTCAAATATCTTAAAAATAAATACAATTAGGTAAGATCATGATGTTCTGTGTAACATGGGTAAACTGCAATATAAGACCCCATCCTGCAGCCTCCATCTGTTTCGATGATAGGAGAATGAGGGAAAAAATCTTATTGTTTACCACCCAAAGTCATTCAAAGAAAGTGGAGTGAAAAACAAACTTATATTACTTTGTTATTTATTTTTATTTTTCCTGGCAGCTTTTTGAAAGCATTTTCATAAAAGATACCTATCAAAGCACATGGCACTTTAGTCTTTCTTGATGTTGCCTAAGAGACACAAGCCTTAAGATTGAAATGTCTTTGAAAAAAAGGTGTTTGCAAACTGTGACAAAAATTGTTTTCTTCAGGTGAAGCTTTGTGAAGGAGACAGAATGTTTCTTTCCTATCTGCTTTTCTGTTTTAATACTGCATCCCTGACTTTCAGCTTCAGCTCAAGGACTTGAGGCAGATAATAAATTTGAATTTTACAGAATTTTTAAATTCCTAAATTACTGCAATTGACATTGAAGTCCCCATTTGTATGTATTCATTCATATGACCATTTAATTATTCTATACAATATGGGCAGCATGTTCAGGACAGGTACAGAAAGACTTAAACCATCATGCCTAAAAAGCTTTGGGGCTGGCTGTACTCTGACAGACTTGAAATCCACATCCAAAGCCTTGTTCTAAATCAAGCTGAGAGAAGTCATGAGCAGCATTTGTGATCCCAATTGCACAGTCCACATGGACAGCGGTGACCATGGCCTCCCCCCTTCCAAACAGGACAGGGAGTCCTCAAGTACCCTACTGAGATGAGCTGAGATACTTGGAAGATCACCTGATTTATGGAAGGGGGCTCTGGGAAGCTCAGTGTTCTCGTGAATCTGTCTTTCAGAGACCCTGCTTTAGAGTCTGGTGTAGAATTAAGGTCATGGGGTCTTCCTGTGGGACTCTAGTCCCAGGCTTGCACTGCTCAGAAGGGGCTGGGAAGGCTGTAGCCCTGTACAGTCAGCAACACCTGGGGACACGTTCAGCCTTGTAGCCGCACAGCACTTCCATCCACACGCTGCTGTATCCAGGTCTCATGTCAGTCCCACTCTCAAATAACACAGAGTCAGGCAACACCCTGTTTGGCCAGCACACCTGATTCTAAAGCAGAGCCCAGCTGGCCTGGCTGTGACAGCGGAACTTCACAGGGTGCACAGCGAAGCAGTGTAGTTATGAATTTGTCCAGTGGAAGAAATCTCAGAGTCCAGAGGGGTCTGTCAGGAGAATGGATAGATGCTTTGGGAGCTGTGGGAGAAGACCTGAATAAGATCTGGGACACCAGCAAGGACAGATGTCACTTCACTGGAGTTAAATGCCTGAACCCCACTGCGAATACTCACTGAATTAGAGTTCAATTTAGGTAGTTTCAGTTTCACAGAGTAGTATTTAAATGAGTTATATGCCTGTATATTCTGAAAAAAAGGAAGAAATATATAATCATGTCAGTAATAGCAATAATGCATTGGCAACTTAAATCTTATAGCAGATTATGAAGATGTAAGTGACAATAAAGAACCGACTGTTATATTTGGCACCCAGTTCTGGAAGCACTCGTTTAACTTAGCAGGATATTCCTTGTGCCTTTGTAGATGACACCTTGGAACAGAGAATTTACTGGCTAAAGAAGAGATAATACAGGCTATCAGCACAGTGGTTTTGACAGGAAAAGAAATATCCCTGTCTCATTCCTATATAACTTCCTAGATATTTATCCTTTAAAATAATTTTTTAAAAACCAGTTTGAATAATTTACTGCATTATCATAAATCCTCAGTTTCCTGTCATTCAAATCCTTTGGTTATAATCCTGGCCAAATATTTTCCTCATCACAGCAGTATATTAGAAAAGGCTTTAGGGCATATTTTGGTAAGAAACTACTTGATGCTAGATTGCACAGGTGGCTTATAATGTCATCATCTCCCTTCTGTGTCCTTGCCTGCTGGTCCTGCTCTTCATTACCTCCCCTTCTGCCCAGCACGAGCACTCTGTGGCCACACAGTGGACTCATGTGGCTGGAAAACAACCTTTTTTTCCATCCCTCTGTCATTTTTCAGTCGAATCAGTTCTATAGCCTATTCTACTCAGTAGCTGTACATGTGCCAATGCTTGAAGGAGAGAGTTGGTGGGATAACAAGGGGCTCAGAACGTACAAGAGCTGTACTGAGATGTACAGAGGATTTATGCAGCACTTCCACTGATCTTGATGTCACATAAATAAAATTATATATGTGTTTATAGTTTATGTGATGTTATATGTTTCTTTTACTAACCACAAAAATAACATCTGCTAAATACAAAACTCATAAATCATGTCAATTTTGTCTTTACTCAAAATTTCTGATAGAGGGCAATGTTAGAACAGCTTATCTTCTGCCCTGGTTTCTCACAGTCTAAAAAGGACGGTATGCCTGGCTCTGCACAGACGTGCAGCAAAGCTAATATTGCACCCCAGGTTCCCGTAAGCTGAAGTCTCATTTTGTCACACGTACCTCCAAGGCAACCACATGGACTATGTGACATATATCACTGCCTGTTTATTTTTAATTTGCCAAAAGGGCAGTGATATACCTGCCAGTAAATTTAGATCTTTGAATATATTCTGTATTTCTTTACCAAAATGAAATGACCTCACAGGAGGCACTGGAGTTTATTGTAGCACTTACTCCTTATTTATGAAGATCAGCGACCAGCTAGAAGTGGCATTTTGCATATTTTATATTTGAGTCTATTCTACAATTGTATTCCAAAGTTCAGACAAGGAGTGCATTTTATTCTCTTTGACACTTGGAATGCAGAAACACAATAAACATTTTTCAGTTAATTCCATCACCATCCTTTGCATCTTTTTGCCCTTTGTTTATTCTGCAGCTAAAAGTATTCAAGGTTTCTCCTTTTACCAGGCTCTTCTGGACTTGGGCTAAATAATGTACTAGATTCTTCCATGTCAAATTCCTTTGAATCACATTTATTCTACTTGGGTGAATTAGTAATGGGATCAACTGTGTTTCAATTAAACAATGAAGATAGACATGAACTTGCACTGAGTTCCCTGAATTTGGAAAATACAGTGTGAGACACAACCTTCTTAAGGCATGCATTGAGAACAAGACAGAGAGCTGGAAGAACTGTTGACACTTGTTACATGATTTTGAGGCAGCAGTAAGATAAGGAGGCATCTTTTCTTGCCTAAAGCGCAACTTAGATGGCAAACAACCAAATTTGGTAGATGCAGTTGCAAGTTTCATTTGAGGTAATGCCTAACACACTGCAGGTGAGAAAGAAGATGTAAAAGTGTGAATAGTAATGATAACAACAGCAACAATATCTCTTTAAACTACTTTCACTCATAAATCTCAAATACACGTCACTCATATATCTTTATTTTATGAATGAGGAGAACGGAGCACGGGGAAGGGTTCTGACTTGCTCCCTTTAAAGCAGTGTTTAAGCAGAGATTGAACCCAGACCTCCAGCTCCTAGCCCAGGGTGAGAATGGCCTCACTGAGGCAATTGCTCCCCTTCTCCAGGCTTTTCGCATCAACAGCAGAAATCTAGATTTGTATTTGAAATGCACCTCTGCTATTAGGACTGCTCGTTCTTACCCCGCAAAGGCTGTCTGAAGTGATGCACTTTCCAGTAAAGAAAGTGAGCATGGTAGAGCTTCAAAAAGGACAAAAGTGGTAAATTCAGCTCGGGATCAGTATTTGAAATCAACTGTCTAAATGCTGTATTTTACCAGTGTTTCAGGTAAAAATGTGTTCAGGAAGGACATAACTGCCTATGGGAAATAAATAGCCTTGCCTTTGGCCGTGATGGAGGGGAAGGACATCTAGCTGGACAGTAATTCTATTGAAAGCCTTGATTCTTCACATTATATATATGGAAAAAAAGGGACATTTTGGCAGAGAGTGCTTCTGGCAATGCAGAGCACACCTTGCTCACAGAAATGCTTGGTGGATCACTTCCGTTCCTCTGCAACTGAATGAGGTCCCTATGCTAACTGCTTTATTTTTTAGCTATTATTAGGAAAGTAGCTACTTTTTTCTTTCTTTAGTGCATGTTTTATTTCTTCTTGGAGCAAGTTAATTGCTCTTGACTTCTTCTCTCTCATCTGTTTTTTTTCTTTTCAGTATGCTTTTCCTGTTTGCTGATTCTTCCTCAGATGCTGCAAACCAATCTGCTCCTCTCCTCCATGAACCCTCCAAGGCAATGCTGTCCTCTTGTTGCTGATTTGGAGATGACTCTTGAGTTTCTTTC
Organism: Oxyruncus cristatus; assembly: GCA_013399855.1. Lineage (NCBI taxonomy): Eukaryota > Metazoa > Chordata > Aves > Passeriformes > Cotingidae > Oxyruncus > Oxyruncus cristatus. The sequence goes on along the minus strand of VXAY01002772.1, from coordinate 738,359 downwards.
ACCCCTCCCCTTTGATAGCAACAACTCCTGGGAGCTTTTGGCCCAGAGGCTCACAGGTTTCCAGGGTATTATGAGCAAGAGTTCAGCTTATTCTGATCTGATCTTCTAGTTGCATCACTGGGTTTGGAGGAGTTACCTGTTAATACCTGGAATTATATTTATCCAGGAACTTGGTAGGAGCTACAATATGCTATGGTCATGAGGACAGAGTGTGTTGGGAAAGCCTGGGTGTGCCTATAGGTCATGCCTAGATGAGCTGCCGCAGTTGTGTTTCACAGGAGCCAGACCTGCGCTGAAATCCCCAGCAAAAACAGGGCAGCCTCACTTTGAGACTACCTTAACCCCACAGAGCAAAGTACTGAGCATGGACCTACCTCCACTCCTGGTTTCTGAAGCCTACTCAGATATCCAGAGAGAAACACTGAACAATTTAGGTTGGACAGGACCTCTGTGTGTCCCTTGTCTGACTCCCTTCTCAAAGCAGCACAGGGTGAGATGCAACAGAAATGAGAGGTCTGGGGTTCAGGGCTGGAGGTCTGCAACCCAAGGGAGGGAATTGGAATGCAATGGTCCTTCAGCAACCTGCACGAATCATTTAGGAAGTGCCATTGTAAAAAACACAGCAGGAACACTTGGGTCTCAGTACCATTCATCCAGGGGCTTCACACACAGTTAAGCCTGTTTAAGAGAAACACTTCTTTTTACGGACATGGCAGAGACAGGGAAAATGAGGCCTTGTCTGAATTACTTAAGTTGGAAAAATCTCACTATTAAAATCTCACATTTTCAAATTAATCTAATTAAAGTACAGCAGTTTTTCCACTATAGGGCAGGGAGGGATTATCATCACAATTCCCAATGTCTGGAGAATCCATGGCTCCCGTTTTCATATTTAGGAATATGAATGCTTAACATGCATGAAGATCTGGCCCTCAGCAATGAGCCTGAGGAGCTGTATATTTTCTGCAGTGAGCTAGTGATAGGAAGGAGAGTAGAAATTTGGTATTCAGCGGGGAAGTGGTCAAGGAAAACCACCAAGAATTTCTGTAGGATGGTTCTGCTCTCCTACCTTCCCTATCCTCCACGGTCAGCCGCTGCTGGTCATGTACATAGGTATAGTTATACCTCCTGTGGGTGATCAGCTTTGCAGCAGCATCAGGAGGTATTCAGGGGGCCAGGACTGCTGTCTGGAGTACACACAGCGCATCAGCTTGCTTTGCTATTTTGGTTTGCTTCTGATAAAAACTGTGAAATAAGTAATTTTTTAAAAACCTGTATGGTTGCATTTTAGAGATATTCACTCCTTTCTGATGCCACTAACAGTCTCCACCTTTGAGTTCTTCTACACAGCCCATGATTTCTTTCCTTTAAAGGACATGCAAATCCCTTTACTGCAGCATTTGGGCAGAAACCAAAGTAACATCAGGGGCTCTCGCAATCCCTTAGCAAGCATTGCAACACTATGTCTGTCTCACTACGTTTGCAGAGAGACCTTTTGCCTTGGTAACTTGTGCATCCTGTTGGTCTTAATGTCATGCTGCTGGTCTGATAGATTAATCCAGACTTTGCGATCTGATAAGAGCTGGTGTTTATAGGGAAACTGGGGTATTCGAGTGAGATCTAATACTTGGTAAGTCCTTTGCTGTGTTGGAGATGTGCACAGACTGCTGGCTATTTCTGCTAGTGTGATTATATTTTAAATTTGACTTCTTACTCAAAGGAGGCTGTTTTTACAGAGTTATATATATCTAAATAGATTTCTTAGAAGTGCTCCCTTGTGGAAAGGAAGTGTGCAGGGCTAATTATGATTGAGAATTAGCATATATCTAAGGCCATAATATACCCTTAATCTAAGACATGTATCTGTGTTTTAGGGGCAATGAACAAACACTCCATCTCCCACATAGTCATTAGGTAGTTTGTTCTCTATATTTGACATTTTTGGGATTTTCATTTTCAAGTTATTAATGAATTTATACAAGAAGTAAAATGCACAAATGGATGAGAAACTCCATACAAGGAATGCCACTGTCACAAAGGCTATGAGTATTACAAAGTCACCCCACTCTTTGATGCAACATTCATGCGTATGTCACACCAGCTGTTTTGCTGGATTAGCCATAGGGCTCACATAGTCCTATATACTTTCCCTCACACTATTCAGCAGAGGAAGGGGCAAGAAATGTTCTAATCTTAGTTATCTGAGGATTGGGGTAAACCCTGACTACTTTCAAAATTTCGAAGTATTGCAACTCTGAACACTGGTGTTAGTGTCCATGCCCTTACTGATTCCAACAGAGTTCTAGCCATCAGTAACATCGAGCAGCTGGGAGTCCACAGGTGAACTATCCATGATGAGGAAACAACCTACTTCTGAATGGGTCACAGTTTAATTTCTTCAACTGTCCATTTCTCCTTGTATCAGGAGAAAGAATGGAAATCCATACTACACATTTTCTGTCCCAGGAAATAAGTTGTTGTCAAGCAAGTGTGAAATTGAAGGTCAATACCATTTTACACAAGCTTTTTGTGTGGCCATCCCTATTCTGCACTTGGAGGGCTTTTTAAAATGTGTTCCAGATTATTACTACTGCACATTGGGAGCATGTTGCAAAAGTGCCAGCTTACTCCCCAGAGCTCAGATCCTTTCCCACCATACCTCAACAAGCAGGGCAGATGTGCTGAGTGAGGCACAACTACACAGCAATACTATCTGGTCAGGACAACAATGTCCCCTGGCAAGCTCTGCTGCAATCCTTGGGCAAGCAGTCTCTCCAGGAAGTCCCCCAAAGCCTCCTTTAAGCCCCTCTGACTCTATAGTTCCTGAAATAGGGTGAGGTGCTGTCATTGTGTGCATAGGCACGGCTGGGCACAGTGCAAAAGGAAGAGCAGAGAGGGTTGTAGACAAATTACTTGGCTGCAATTTCACAAATTCTGGGAAATATGATAGATTAGATTTAAAGTGATAAAAAGGAGAAGGCAGGACAGAAGTGTCCCTCTTTTTTTCATGTCTGCATTTGCTATGCTGCTACAAACTCTTTGGTGTTCTGGTTCAAGGAGGATTTTATCATATAGGTAAGTTTGGAGGGAAGCTGGGTGTAATTCCTTAGCTTTTAGAGCAACAGTATGTCCCAGGTGGGACTCTGCAGAACTGTCTGTTTTATTTGTTGGTTGTTGGGGTTTTTTAAAAATTTACAGATTATCTGAACATTTGAGTTGCAAGAGAATGTAGAAATCATTTATTCTGTAAGGACTTTTCCCTTAAAGGCAAGCTCACAGCGCAAAAGGTCTCCCAGGCTCTGTGGAGGGCTGGCAGGATTTTCTGAGTGACAGCCAAAAATATGTTCTTGCAGCAGTGTTTCCAAATTGATGGCACTACAACAGAGGCAGCTCCACTAGAGACGAAGCAAGCAAACCCACGCTTTGGCAGGATGGGGAGTTCTGCCTGCCTAGACCTAAGGATAGCTGTCATCTTTGCAGTTTTATTTGTCTTTGCCTAAGGCAGTGAGAGGAATTAGGTTCATATGGTAAATAAAAATAGTCTTAGTAAAAATATCCTGGGTCTTTATCCTCTCACTTTTATCTTAACCAAAAGTTATCTGCATCACTTCAGAAAGCTGATACTCTCTAAACACAGAACAAGCCCTATATAGTGTTGGGTGCTGCAACTAATTACTGAGTAGTTACAAGTGCTGAAAGAGGGTAGAAGAAGACAAACCCCCTGAACTTTCCACTATTTCAGTCTTGCTTTACTGCCATGGGTTTAGCACTCCTTTCAGCTGGGGCCAAAAAAAAGGTTTCAAATGACTTGTGCAAACGGACTAAAATTTCAGGGTAGCACATGCCTGGGAGGACATTCTCTTCTACCTAGCTAATTCCCAAAATATAATCAGCAGGCATCGGCTGAGCTGAGGGAGCCTCTCACATGTACAGTGCTTTACCCTGCTGGTTGACCTAGTTGTTGATGCAGGGATTCACATACAATGCCAAGCCTGTTAAGTGACTGCAGATTTCTTCCACAAACAAGCAAACAAGAAATTAAAGAAAAGCTTCAGCCATGATGATAAGCTTGTAGGGGCACTTAGAGCTTGTTTGCTTGGTTTTGGATTCAGCTTGGCCTTTCTTTGAACCCAGCTAAGATGGAAAGCTGTAGTAAGCTTCAGTGCAGCACACGAGGCCTGAGGAAGCCAGAGATGGCTGCAGCTTCCTGGCCATTTGGGACTTGCAAGAACCTACAGAGCATCAGTCCTGCTCTGTGTGTCACGTTCCCCAGAGCCCAGGAAGTGTTTGCTCTGTCATGCCGGTGTCAGAGAGATAAAAGGAAAGACTGAAACTATCTGTGCTGTAACACCCCCTAGTCAGAGGCGTCACACGGTTTCTGCAAGATGAGCAGCGTCAGTGACGTTTCTGTGCCTGCCTACCCGTGATTACCATATCACTGAACATTAAAGAGACTCCGAGAAACATTGATGGGACCTGAATTTCAGAGGAAAAGCGTGTAGCAGTTTGTGAACAGTTGCTCTGTAAGGACTGCATCGTCCTTAAAGGATCAGCAATGAATTTACAACTGCTGGTCTAAATCCTTTTCACTCCTAAAAGCACACCAGTACAGAAATGCACATCCAGTTTGTACTAGCCACACGTGTCTTAGGACTACATTTAGATGTCATTGAAGTATTTTGGGATAGCATTTAAAAATAATTTCAGTAATATTCAGAAAATTCTTTTCAGTAATAAAGCTTTTTTTTCAGCACCAGGTATGGTCCATGAAGTGTAGGAGATTATGGTAATTTATGGTGATGGTGGAGAAGTGAAATTGGCTTCTGGAGGAAGCCCTTGCTTGTAGCCTATAACATGAATATGCAGGAACTGGTTTTATGTTCTATTTTGAAAGATTATTTGTGACCACTTTAAGAACTGAAGACAGAATTTATGATGCACAGTGAGAAGATGGTTCTTTGCTCAGCAGTATTACTGGCCAAAGAGCCAGGCACTTTACTGGGTCATTTGTTGCTCTGACATTTTTCAGAATATTTTCATCAGGTTGTGTTCTTACTTTCAGTATACCAGGGCATGGGGAAGTGACTTCACAATTTTGTTTTATTAAAAAGTAGGACCATGAATTTTCCTTCTCAGTTTGGCTATACCTATGAGGTTAGTACTGTGTATGCCCTGTGGAATTGGGTTGAAGACTACAATATGTGGATAACATTCAGGGCTGTGATGCTTTAGATGTATAACTGTGATAAGCCAGAGGCAAATTAAGCTGATCTGCATACAAAATATTCTCTTAATGAAAAAACAGAGGAAGGAAAGCAGATCTTGCTGTTACAGCTATGTTTTTAGGATCCTGAAGAAGATCACAGGCTCTTTCAGCAACATTTTTCATGAGACATGAATGGTTTAGAAATCATTCTTCCTATAAAAGATGCCAGCATGGATGAAACTGTGGAAGCAATCTCCTCATCACCAGCAGTACAAAGGACCCCCACAGAACTGCTTTCCATTTGACCTATGTTGCACTGCATAACCATTAATCGGCCACAGGTGCTGGAGCCAAACCTTTTGGACCAGATCCGATGACCAAAGGTGTTACCATGGTAGTGTCTCTACCAGCTTCTAAGCAGTCTTCTGCTTGAGGAGCTCCACCATGCTGGCTCATGTTCACAGCCTGGTGCCTCAGCTCAGTCCCACAGACTACTTTTCCTACACAACTAATTATTATGTTCTCATAGCCTTGCAACACAGTTGCACAACCACAGCAAAGGTTTGGGGTCTCCATGACAGTGCTGTCAACAAAAGGTCTCTTTGCACGGCTTTTGGGCTGAATGCTCAGAGATCTGTACTGGAGCAAGTCCCCAGGGATGTGGACATGGCCCCAGGCCTGTCAGTGGTCATGAAGACTTTGCACAATGCTTTTAGATATACGGTTTACCTTTTAAGTTGCCCTGTGTGGAGTCAAGAGTTGGATTTAATGATCTTCTAGGGTCCCTCCCAACTCAGGATACTGTGTGATTCTATTTTCTAGTGTTTTCTACTTTTCCCACTTCCTGATAGTGACTCCTAGAACACTGGCGCAACAGTTTGGTGAAAACGCAAAGATCATTGGCTGCACGAAATAAGAACAGAAGAGGATTTAGCCTTTTTTTCTTAGCATTTAATTTTACGTGGAATACCAAATAATGTTGCTCATTTACTATGCAACAGAAGTATCATCTGTTGGAGAAGCAAAAAGAAAGAAGCTAATACGCAAACTCAAGCTGTCCTCTGGTGTGTATTACAATGGCTGGTCAGATTTTTACAATCTGCCTCCCCTGCTGCTGTCACTTCATGCCATGTCACCTGCCATGGAAGTCTCTACTCAACTGAAAGTGTTAGGAACTGATCAATTGCCTGCTAGAGCCTGGATGTGAACCATTTGCAGGATGAGCCCAAAGTGCCAGCAGCAGCAGCTAGCCAGCCAAGGGCTTGCAGTAGGAAGAGGTGTCTCTCCATCTGTAAAGAAAATTCTAAGGCATGAATGAATCAAAACAGAGCTATTACACTATCTTTTGCAATGTTTTTAAAGGGGCATTTATTCTAATATGTTGTGAATGTGGAAATCTCCTTTTCTCTCCCTCCTCCCTAACAAGTGTACTAAAACATATAAAAAAATTTTGGCTGCTTGTATTTTTTATTTGCAGAGTTCATTCCTAGTGCAGAGTGATTCTCTTCAGTACTAGATCTAACTAGAGGGTACATAACTCTGTGCCTCCAGTGCCAAAGGAGGCACTGCTTGATTTATGGGAGGAGGCAATTGCAAGAGTTAGGTTTCTTCCTAACAGCTCAGTAGCCAACTTACAAAAGACCACCACTTATACCAGCCGTATTTCCATAGTCTAAATATCACCAAAGTATGTAGGCTGAAAGAATCTGTGCCTAACGGTGTAAGAGAAGTTCCTTTGTCTCACTTTTTGCAATGAATAAGAAAACCTCAGTCATGGTAAAATGCTCATTGCTGCAAATTGCATTTTAAGCACAATTAACATTCCAGGCTCAAATCTGGAAAAAAATTCAAGGAAGGATTTCTGTCCTGGGGTTCTTTTGAATTAATTCTTTGTGCTGGTTATCATCACAACCATTAAGTCCTTAGTATTGGTCTTGCATATGTATGAAATTGTGATTGCTGCATTGTGAACCAAAGCAATGTTTTCACACAACGTAGAGGATTGAGATGATACTCAATCACATTGGTAGTGATTGTGGATAACACTGAAATATTTTTATTAAATTAACCACTTCAGAAAACAGGTAATATGTCATTGTACTTATCAATTAGTTATTTCTTCAGGGTCTATTTGAAACCTATTGATTTGCAAGAGATGAGGCTGAAAAATTAGACTAATGTATCTGCAACTAACACCACACCTCTGAAGCATATCTTGTGCTTGGGCTTCCATTATACCTGGAGTTGTTATGACAAGTTTAAAGGATGTGTAGCCCTCTGGGCCAAATCTTATCTTGATAATGCTGAGAGTAAAATGAATATACCTGAAGCTTCTGTAAAATTATTTTGCTGAATTTGGGCACCTAGGATCACCTAAGCTTGAGCAAGAATTTTTTTGAAAATGGTTCTCTCTCTCCAGGAGCATAAATACTCCCATTAAATCCAATTGCAAACTTTTCTCTTTGATATTTTTCTCCCAGTGAGCTGTAACTCTCATCTAACTGAATGAACAGATCTCTGTTTGCAGAGCTCTGGGCAGCTTATACCCAATGTTTAGGACTTCTTAACCTAAATCATTGCAAAATAGAAATTTAAATATTTCTGTTGTCATCAGTTCCAACTGTAATTTCAGATTCAATTGTAATTTCTTTCCCAGCCTACCAAAACACGATGTAGTTACTTGAAACTTGGTGTGCTTTTTTCCAAAGAACCCAGATGGCTGTAAAGAGATATGAATGACTAATGCATTCTCAGCTACATATTTTTTCTCCTGAACTACTGCATATAATTTGTTGATTTTGCAATTATTGCAGTGGATACTAAATACTGTGGGGCTGTGTGTATTATTATTTAAATCATGTTATTTTTAATAGTGTTCCAACATATCAAATTCCAAGCACATTCCTGGCAAGGAGCCTCTGTAGTTCATAGCTCCTCCTCTCTAAGCTTAGTTGCTTCAGTTGATGCTGTGAGTGCCATTGCAATGACACTTACAGAGCATCACTCAAGCACATTAATGCATCTTTAATTACTGTTATGGTTACTCAACTAATATACAAGCACCACTGTATCAACCAGATAATTCTTTGTGGGCATTTATGTTCATGTGTTCACTCACAGACTAAAATCACTTATCCTTTAATAAGGTTTGTTGCTTTATCTCTCTGTACCATGCTTCATACAGTCCTCTCAAAATTTATTCCTCTCAGGTTTAGAAGTCATCACTTCCACTGTCTTATTATGAAAACCTGAAACTTCTTATCTGGGCTTGGGGTTGACTTTTTCCTTTTTATTTCTCCTCGCAGTTTTTTTTGAACATCAGGACTGATGCGCCTGCAAACCCAAAGGAGTCAAATACAACTTTGGGCAGCTTTTCTATGTAAGGGCATGGTTTCGGGTTGCTCGTTATGACAGCCTTGCAGTACCAGTTGTTACCGGGCATGGGTGGGTGTATAACTTTGTATTTTCATTGGAATTACACTCATTTATTCTCTGCTTGGTGAGTACTGGAGTACTGGAGGTTTAACATGTCATTTGTATTCTCTGTGGTATTTCGAAAAATATCAGCTGAATCATTGTAACACAAGGAAAATGGTTACCACCCAGGTTTGTCTCAAGTTTCCCTCCTATTAGGGCATCCAAACTATCCAAAAACTTCAGTTCTGGCTTGAGCCAAGAGCAGTTGTACACAGAGCTGAACATTAGTGCAAACTAATTACACCATCCTCAGCTTCCCGGCAGTGAAAGAAAAGAGGAGTTATCAGAGGAGGATGAGCCAAGAGAATGACCTGGTTTCCTAACGTTGTGCACAGAGAGAGACATAAGCTGCGGCTGATGAGGAATGCTAATGGCATCGTGCAGCTGGCATCCCGTGCTGGAGTGCGCAGCCGCAGTGACAGCCTGGTACTGCCATCAGAGGAAATGGGCGCCTGTCTTGCGGGAAGCAGAGCTGCATGTTTTCTCATCACTGTCCGAAGGGATTTCACTGCAGCACTTCATTATTACCTTTATTTTATGCTTCACTCATGGGCTCATTAAGAACACCATGTGAATGTGTGATTTAAATCTCCCTTATGGGACTCTGGCAAACGGTAACGGTACATGAACCCCATGGCTTTGTGGTGTCACCATCCCATGGAAGCTCCTCTGAGGTGTGGTAGGAGGAGACAATTTGCCCCACAGACAGCAGCAGTAACCATGTCCGCTTCCCATGATTTGTGCCTTATTTTTTGCACTGCAGAAATCCTATCTCACCTTACCCCATCCCCATCTCTCTCCTTCTCTGCAGCTCCGCTTCCCTCCATACCCTCTAACCCTCCTTGCCCACAGTAGCCTGCCAAAGGCTGGCCCAGGGAGGAGGCAGTGCGTGCTGAGGCTGGTCCAAGCCATTGCTGTTTGGGTGAACAGAGCAGATGATCACTGAGCTCCTGCTGATGCCTCATCTCGGTACAAGTAGCCACCTTGCTGCAGAAAAAAATGATGAGCAGAATGTGAGTTTTACCCCGTGCCCTCCCCCCAAAAGAAGACAATTCTAGTTACTAAATAAATCCTTTTTACTTGGAAGAAAAAGCAGAATACAAGACCTGCTGCAGGTGGGTCATTTTAACATGACTCCCTAGAAGAAGACGACTGCTGCCCTGGAGAATGCAGAGACCTTGGAGTGCTAAAATCACAGAGCTGTGTCTGACCAGAGCTGAGTGGAAGGTATAGCAAGTGTGATGGATTGACTTTGCTGCAAGGATAGACTGCTATTATTGATATCTGCAATCTTCCCTCAAACTGAAAAAGAAGTAGCTTTCTGCCACTTTCTGATATTTCTGTTGGAAAACCAAAGTTTAGAAGTCATGTATCATCTGTCAAAAATCTTTATGAATCTTGCTGTGATAAATGCAGGGGTGATAAATATGTACTCTGGGGTTTTGCGGGGGAGAAGCAGAAGCTGTTTCAGGCAGCCTTAGCCCAGTCATGCAGATTTTGTTGAGGGCTCTTTTATCTACACGGAGAACCTCAAGGGAATGTTATCCCAGCCAAGAAGTTGGCAAGGGACAGGATGTCATCTGGATGATGGGAATATTCTTCTGATCAGAATTTAGAAAACAGATAGTTTACAGGGAAAATAACGAGGCAGAGCCTTAGAGTAAAGAGCACCAAACACAGCAGTGTCTTAGCTCTGGTCTTGCAAGTGGAATTTCCCATGTCAAATCTCTTTGTTTTTATTCAAGATTAACAGATTTATGGTGACATTGTATGGGCACCAAAATAAGAAGGGTGGTTTGAATGTCTAGTGCATTTCTTCTTCTCCTCAGGGAAATGGCTAAGATGCCCTCACCTCTCCATTTCCACATAATCCTTGACAGAAGGAACAATCCGTGTTTGTTAATTTTTAAGACTTTACTGAGAATAGTATGATATTTCTGATACTTTCAAATGTTCATCATGAAACACTGATATGTTTTCTGAGTTTGCCTTTATCCCTAGTGATCACCTCTTCCTGTCATCTTCAGGGGGATTGAGCTGCTGAGAAGAATCCCCTGCACAACGCGGGGCATGAAAACATGGAGCTCAGAAAATGTGGGAAGGGGGACTAGGATGAGAAAAAAAATCCCTGAGGAATTTGATAAATAGAAAGAAGAAGAAACAGTAGGGAAATGGCAGAAGAGGGTAAGATTTAGAGCTGCACCTGGTGGGGCTGTAGTCAGGTGCAGGTCAAAGGGAAGGGAGTAAGGACTGGGAGAGCAAGGGAGGTTTGGGAGGGGGCAGACAAGTGTGTGGGGAGTGACTGTGGCAGACCACCCTGATGTAGGTCTGGCTTGCTGTTATTAAGGTAACCATAGAAAGGGGAAATAATTGCCTACTTATGTAACTACTCATGAAAGAATTTTCTCTAATAAAAAACAGAATTTGCTGCGCCTGCATTATTTTGAAACCTGGAATAAAAGAAATCAAGGTGTACAGACCTGCCCTTTAATGTTAAGTGAAAATTTGAATACAGGTGAAAAATCAGGAAATTACTTTTGTCTTCTCAGGGACCACACTCTGTTCATTAATTTTTCAATTACCGTGGTAAGCTCCTAATAAGTTCTGGAGGTCAAAAAAAAAAAAAAAAAAAAGTCTTGTTAACAATTAGAAGATGCATTATGTCAAAAATGTCATAAGAATATTTAAATCCTGACATTTTTCGTAACATTAAATATTCATTAAGTGACTGTAAATCACTAAGAGGCAACATAATTATTTTTTTTTATTTGTGTAATTATGCAAAATACATGCAAAATTCTTACAGTTTAAGATTTCTTTGTGAAAATTATTACTTGGGCATTGACAAGGATTTATTAGATGAGACTCATTCAGGGGATGACTTTTTCTAGACTGTAGTATTTGAAATTTATCCGTTTGCCACTTGTTAACAGGAAGAGTATAATCATTTGCTTTGGATAATAAATGGTCTGTTGTAAGAAATAATTTAGCATATCATCAAAGCAAACAGTAGAACTAATTGCATTCCATTTATCATTGGCCATGTCAAATCTGGTGTGGTATTTAAAAGCAAACTTTGTCTGAGAATTAAATGGAAGTCATTGACATTGATTACACTTATGATTGTGTTTACATGTGGTAAAACCTCAGAAACACACTCCCTAGATATTATTATAATCATTCCTTTAAGCTCTGCTGCTATTACAGAAAATGGTAAACATTCATTTGGTTTCTCACCGTAAACCTAAGCCCAAAACCCTGCTCTGTAACTAATAACATATTGGGATGTTCTGAGTAAAGGACCCTCTGGGAGGTGGTAACCTTAAGTACACGCTGCTTTAGGCATTTCTTTCCCATGATGGATGACACTGGGGCAGCCATCTCTCCCTCCAGCTCTAGTGGCACCTGAACTGATGTGGGCATCCTGCTCAGCCTTGGGACTGCAGCAGCTTCCCAGATGCTGCGTTGGGTATCCCTGCCCCACACTTTTCAGCAGCAGAGAAGAGGGGAAACAAATTCTAAATTATGCAAGAAAATTATATATAACAAGAAAGTTGCTCGAGGTTTTTTGGTTTGTTTGTTTTCATTTCAAGATGGAACAGCAATTATCTGCCCCTTTGGAAAACTGTCTTTAATAAAAAAACCCCAAAATCCCAGTCTAGGAACAACAGGCAAAGTTAATGGCCCAAGTTTATTTTTTCATGAGTAGATGCAGGGTAAGTAGGCAGGGACTGGCCACTGTAGTATGTTTACTGGTACCAGTAACAGCTCCTCAAATAAGACCAGCTCTCTGCTCCTTGCAGTGACTGAGCGTGCAGGGGTGGGCAGTTCGCTGTCCCCTGGCCTGGGAGCTCTCTGTGGAGAGGTGAACAGCAGAGGCACAGGCATGGGAGAACACCATGGCAAGGAGAGGGCTGGGACCCCTGAGCACTGCCCAGAGCTGAAGGTTCAGCTCAGCTCAGCAGCTCTTTGCCCCTTGGCCCTCCTGCTCTGTAGCCACCCTGTGGGGCCCCAGCTGCAGCCCCCACTGTCCTGGTGGCTTCCTGACTGTGCTTAACCCACTGTCCTGCACAAGGTCTTCCTTGGGGTCTTGCCCTGTGGCTTTGGAGGTGTTAAAACTAGGTGAGATCTTCTGGGTTAGCACTTTGTCTTCTGATTTGAATGTGCACACTGGGCCATTTGCCCTTGCTGCTGAAATGGGGCATGACAAAAGTGATCAGGTGCTAAACATAAGACACTGCCCCAGCCTTGCCTGATGCTCACCTCAAGTTCAGCTTTCACTTGCATTTCTATTTGCTCAGTTTGGCAGGTACTGACTATTTTGAGCAGTTGTGAGGAAATAGAGTGTAATAAAAATAATCCAGCTCTGTTTGCTTTGCTCTGCTAACTTTCCTCTTGCCTCTGCAAATCTGGCTGGAAATAGCAAAGCCAGGGGATAGCACTGATACAGTATCCTGAGCAGACAATATCCATAGCTCCTGTTTCACGTTCAACAATGTTACATCTGATCCAGGACACATCCCCACGTTCTTGAGAACAACAATGTCTGAAGTGCGAAGCAAGATCAGAGTTCTTAAAGGCGACAAAATTAAAAAGGGATTTCCTTCCTTATTTTTGAGAAACACAGAAGCCTGAGCCTGGAAAAAGAAATTGCAAGCTACAAATCTTAGCGTTAAGGCCTAGCCCCTAGAGAGAAAGAGTGGAAGGTACATGAACACAGTTTCCTCGAGCTGGAGATCAAATTTGATTGAGTACAATTAGGGACAACAACCTGTTTGAAGTCCCTGAGTACCAGCAGCATCACTACTGCAGTGGTCTGACAACCAAATGCACAGGTCCAGAGCCTGTTTCTTCCTGTATGTAGGTGAGGTTGCAGATCCTTCTGTATGGTCTTAACTGTGTTAGAGGGGTAATTATTCCATGCTGGTCATGCCAGCCTATATCTGTGGGTTTTTTGTTTTTTTATGGGGAAGGAAAAAACCCTACTATTTTGAAAAAGTCAGCTTCTAAGTGAAAAATGCATGTGCTACATAACATTTAAACGCAGAGGGAAGTGAGTAGTGCCACATGATACTCATCTTCCTCTTGTTAACATTAGCAACTCTAATTACGCAAGCAAAGTAAACAGGAGTTACAGGATTTATATAAAATGAGTAAATTTTTCTTTTCAAATGTGTTACTATTTGCTTTTAAAGCAATAGAAGAGTTTGCTAGGGTTTTGTCTGTCTAGCAGTCCTGCCCCTTTCACCCTGGTGGGAAAGGCCTCTGCATTGACTTGTGGTTCTCTCAGCTCCAAAACGTGTGAGGCAACATTGTCAATGAGAGAGAAAATGCAGACACACATTTTAAGGCATCTCTGACGGCACTGGAGTGCAATCTCAAGAGACCACTTCCCTTCTCACTGCTCTTGGATGACAAGGAGGAGATCATTGCCACCTCTTAGAGCCAGGAGGGTGATGAAAGACATTGACAAGTGGGAAGTGCTTCCCCAGGGGTTAGCTGGAAATCTTTCTCTTGAAGACTGAGTCTTCACTCTTGACAAAATGCCCTACCAGTCATGGGAAGATCAGCAAAACTGGAGGCTGCCAGGGAACACTGTGCCTAGAAATCATGAGAGGAACATGTGCATGTTCACAAAACTGGAAGGTGACTGACAAGAACAACTAGCAAGCCAAGCAGCCTGAAAACAATCATTGCATAAAGCCAGGACCACATTTGGGGAACACTACTTACACAAGAACTACAGTGCTGAGAATAAACATCTGGGAACAAAAACGTCTTGGAAATGCAACCAACAACAACAGAGAGAGTATTCATCCCAAAAGAGTTAATAAAAAAGAATTCCCCCATTCAGTAACCACCAGTCACAGCACATGCATATTTTTAACCTCCTTGCATGGTACGCAGACCACTTTTTTCTGCTTTAGTGTTTGGACTGTGTGTTTTAAAGTCGATTTAGCACTCCTCATAAGTTCACTTTTCTGGGAACAACTTCCTCCTGTTCATCCACAGAGGGGAACTCCATGCCTCTTCTCTGATCCAGAGATATTTGTAATGAGAAATGATAAATTCCACAGAGACATAAACTTTGGTCTCCATCTGACCCTTCAGGTATTAGTGATGATCCATGGCACCTCGATAACGGGAACTAGAATTGGTGTGATTAATACACAACTCAATATTTATCACATAAAGAGCCCAAGTAATTTCTAACCTGAACTGGACTTTGGCACATTTCCTAACAGTAAAAGTCCATATCCTGTTATAGATACTTAAAACCTCTAAGTTTTCTTTACTAGTTAATGTGTAGTAGGCACGCAGGTAGATAGACTCTTAAGTAATGCTCATAGCTGCATATTCTCTTTAATAGTCCTTATTTAGTAGCTTGGATATTGTGCTGGTTTTGGCTGGGGTAGAGTTAGTTTTCTCCACAGTGGCTGGTATGGGACTGTGTTTTGGATTTTTGCTGAACACAGGGTTGGTAATATAGTGATGCTTTTGTTATTGCTGAGCAGTGCTTACACAGAGCCAAGGCCTTTTCTGCTTTTCGTACTGCCACACTGGCAAGGAAGTTGTGGGTGCATGGGAGTTTGAGAGGAGGCGCAACCAGGACACGTCACTCAAACTGACTGAAAGGATATTCCATATCATATGACATCATGGTCAATATATAAAGTGGAGGCAAAAAAGAGGAAGAGGGGGATATCTGGAGTGATGGCATTTATCTTCCCAAGTAACCATTACATGTGATGGGGCCCTGCTCACCTGAAGACAGCTGAACACCTGCCTGCCCATGGGAAGCAGTGAATTAATTCCTTGTTTTGATTTGCTTGTATGTGTGGCTTTTGCTTTTCCTGCTAAACTGTTTTTATCTCAACCCATGAGTTTTCCAGCTTTTACACTTCTGATTCTCTCCCCAGTCCCACTGGTGGCAGAATGAGCGAGTGGCTGCATGGGGCTTGGTGGCTGGCTGGGGTTGAACCACAACAGACATTTCTTCACAGTTCTTTTAGTTTCTGCCAATCCAGTCTGGATTTTTTGGAGGTGAAATCATTCTAGCATTGGACTGAAATGAGCTTATGGTATATTGTTGGATGCTCCTAAACCAAGACTGACTTTTCTCTTGCTCTTTCCTCCTTTTTCTTTGACTTTGTAAAACAACCCCAATTTAATTTTACTTACTTGTGATGTCTTTATAAAGTATTTTGAGCTGATGTTACCAGTAACTTCATGTAAACAACTTGGCATGAGTATGAGATCTAGTCTGTAACTATTCTCCATAAAATTACACTCTTCTGAAATGAAAGGAATCCACACCAGAGAGCTGGAACGTTATTTCTACCCTAGTTGTTTTGACCCAGCAAACTAGCCAGTAAATATAGGTGAGAGGTGATTGGTCCCTGTGAGTTAAGGCAGAGATGTCTTTCCTCCCATCACCTCTGAGCTTTTAATAATTATGAATCATCCTCCAGCTGGTTATCAGCATTTCTGTCAACTGGACTGGAGCAGTCATAGCTCCCAAGTGTGCAGTGATGAAAAAGGCCTGAAGATCAGAGTACCAACTGGTACAACTTCTACAAGGTCTTACTTATACAGGTTATCCTACTAAAAAGAGGGACTACTGGAGTTTTAGCATTTCTATGGCATTGAAGGCATGAGGGATCCAGAGCTGTCACAGCCTTCATTTCCTTTTGTCATGCCTCTGCCCTTTGCACAGCCATTCCTGCCCTGAGCTGCTCAGAGAAAAATGTGGTTTGGACTAATTCTTCCCTCCCACCCCAACAGCTGAGTGCTGCAGCTGGATAGCTACAGATTATTTTTATATAAGCTGTATATAATTATAATATAATATAATGATCCATAACATAATTAATATATCAATTGCCACTGCATGTAAAAGAAGCCAGAACAGGGTTCCTTTTATTGTCAAGTTCAAGCATTCAAAAATTGAAGCAGCCTTTTCCCTACATCAAAAGGTGGATCGTTATTTGTATTTCTCTTCTGTTGTGCTGAGTTTTCAGTAGCTAGAAACATTCTATTCTCAATGGAAGATGAAATTCTTGTGTAATCACATAATTCCTGCACCTGAGGCTTTAAGAAAAAACACTAACCACTGCGAGAGTTGGCAGCAGTAGGGGAAGAGGAAGAGGAGATGGAGGAGGAAATAATCTCATTCTCTCGCTGCAGGAGCGGAATCCAACTCCACTGCTGATGCCTGGTGATAGAGGGTGCATCCGAGAGGGAGAGGAAATGGAAGAACCAGAGGAGAAAAAAGGTAGCCCTTAGGAAGACATAAAGAGAAGGAAATATTTGGGATTAGCAGGGAAGGTTATTAGGCTGTGCAGCCTTTAGACATCTGGAGCTCCTGACCGCTGGGTTGCCTCACTAGTGAGTGTTTTTTGCACTCCAAAAGAGGACATGGGGAAGGGTGTCTTTCCTGCTCCACTTTATCTGCGTCAGAGGGATAACACCTGATTTTGTCTACATCCAACTGTGAACCATGCTGAAAAAAAAGCGTGGAAGCAAAAAAAAAAATCCAAAATGTGGATTGGTAGAAGTGGTAGAAGTGCCTCACAGCTGGAAGTGAAGGGAACTCAGAGCTGGAGATGCATTTTGTGCTCTGCTGCCTTTCTATCTTTGGAGTAGAAAATAGGAATTGTTGCTCTAGTAATCTACAAAATGTAGGTATGGAGCCATACAAGGTTAGAAATCCAAATATTAAACTGAGAGAAACGAGGCAGAAGGAAATTTTATGTTAGCTTTTTTACATTTTGCCTATTCAGATGAAACAGGACCGCTGTTTTGTGTAGCACTATACTAAATATATATACATTGAACTGGGGCATCAGTTTTCTGGTTCTGCATTAGTATCACCTGTGGTAGCGAAAACACTGTGTAAAGCATTCATCCATCATTTTTTCCTATTTTGTATAAAGTAACTACACAGTTCAGTCTTGTACTCTCCCAAACAGTGTGCTACTCTTTCTTTTTTTTCCAGTAGATTTTAGAGGATGGAGTTTATGTTTCTGTTTTCAAGTGTTGCTTCCTCCATGAGCAGGAAATCCTCCCTCCCTCCATACGTTTTTAAAATAGTTGACAGTGCCCCCAGCTAATTGCATATCAGACTGAAGTCCTTTTTCCTGTCCTACGTGACTGTCCTCTTCTCTTAAATAGTCCATCTGTTTTCTAACTCCCACTAAGATTATTAAAAACATCCCCTACCTACCACAAAATAAAAACTCTTCTGGGAAGATTAAGGTAGATGAGGTGGCAGTAACTGCTGTGCCAGTTAGATCACTCATAGATCACTGGGATATCTTCAGATATTACCATCAGGAGACATCTAAGAATATAGATATAATACGTAGTAATACCTCCAAACTAGTCAAATCCTGTTCCTAGTTTATATCCCTTCCAAAGATGTGTTTTAAAAATCTACCTTCCAGCTTTCTGGATTGCTCCTCTATGTAAATCGCTACAACCTTTGTCCTCCCCTCTATCCCTTCCTCCTTTCTTTGCCTGTTAATGATTCACATTTATTGTGCCATGACCAAGCTCTGCCTAAATTTCTCTTCCAATCTCTCTACAGCTTTTTCTGGTTTGGATTTGTGTTCTTTTTTTTTTGTTTTGGGGTGTGTGTGTTTGGTTTGTTTATTTGTTTGTTTTTGTTTGTGGTTGTGATGTTTGTTTGTTTGTTTTTAATACAATCTAATAACACCTCCTCCACTTGTATTCTGAAATAGGAGCTCAAACAAACAGGTAAGTCACTGATGAAGGATAAGTCACTGATGAAGGATAAGTACACTGTTCAGTAAGTCACTGAACACACCCAAAAAAACCAGCAGTGTAAACCGCTCCATTTTTAATCCTCAATACAGTGTTTGTTGAAAACCTATGGAAGAGGTCTTCTGACTTCCTAATCAATGTGCCTGCTTTTACCGACTTCATCCATAACCTCCTAACGTTGTTACCAGGAAAGAAGAGGCACTGTAATGAGACTGCATATATTTGTCAGTTCACTTCCTCCTTGTTTAGAATTATTTGCTAAAAAGAAGGTGCTAGCAGATGAAAAGAGTAAACAAACTCCATCCTTTCTCTTGTGATACCTCAGTCCCGTTTTTTTTCTAAAGAGTTGACAGGTGTGTATCTATTCACCGCTTTTCTAAAATCTCTCTACTATAAAACTAAACAAATCCAAATTTCCTTTGGAAAAAAACATCCAAACTGTACTAACATACCTTTTAAAAAGAAAATAAATGTGCCCTGAGAGAAAGAAGTACTTTCCAGAACTTTTTGGTGGGTATCAGTGAACTGTCTAACTACATATTTTAGTGTCAAGAAAGAACTGTGACTACTGGAATGAGCTTTTAAAAAATCAGCCCTGTGTGATTTGGTAAAATTGACACAGCGGAGCCATGCTGGCAGATCAGGGTTCATCCTCAGCTACACCATGGAACAGTTTTATGACCTTTAACTGAGGCACCTCATCTCCAAATGGCTCTTTTCCGCTTGTAGCTGAGCAGCGCTTCCTCGCAAGGGTGTTAAGAAAGAACTAAATACTTTGGGGAGAGCTGAAGACGTTCCAGAGCTTGAGTTAAACTCTGTGTGAACTATAATGGTCACGTAAATCCTTCCTTTCATGTATTTACATACAAGACTCTTGAATGCCTGAAATTGCTGGAAGAGTGAGGGTGCCAGCTATGGAACATGATTAGTCTGCTCTGGTGAGCGTTATGAGCAGCTTATCAATGCCCAGGGGACCAGGGAGTGCTGTCAGGCTGTTGTTAACTCGTGAAGGAGGCTTCTGGATAGCCATTAAGCCCAGGGTTGTTTTCTCACCTGCTCAAAGCTGTAGTGACACAGGATGGGCCTCTGTTTTGTGGAAGCCATGACAGAAGCACAGACCCCAGATGCCCTATGAAGACACGTGTGGGTAACCGCCAGCCCGGGATCCTGAGGGGATGCCGGCGGTGTCCCTGCCCCGCCTTCTGTCAGGAGCTACCCAAAGACCTGGCCGCTCCTGCAGCAGCCTCGGTGCCGGCCGGGGCGGGCGGCCCGCCGGGGACCCAAGAGCCTCGCCGAGGACACACACCCGCCTTGCGGGGCGATCGCACCCCGCGCCCATCGCGCCCCGGCGGCCGCGGCGGGGAGGCGGCAGCGGGTCCCGCCCCCGGTGCGGTGACGCTGTCGCTGGTCCCGCCTCGCCCTCCTGCTCTATAAAATCGCTGCCGGCGCCGTCCCCTTCTCCTCGTCCTGTCTCGCTGCTCGCCTGCTGCCCGCCGACCGCGCTCTCGCCTTCGCCCGCCGCTGCCGCAGCCCCCGGCCCGTTCCGGCTCTGTCTCTCTCCGCCTGTGCCCTCCGGTCCCAGCGCCGCGCTGCGCTTTCCCCGCCGGCCGCCCCCGCAGCCTATGGCCCTGGAAGGCGCCGCTGCCGCCGCCTGTATTTCTGCTGTAGGTTCCCACATCCCTCTTTAAAAATTCCGCCTAAAAAGAGAAGACGATTTACCAAATCTTTCGGGCCGTTATCTCACGTGAGTACCGGAGCGGGGGCCCCGGGGCTCTCGCTGCCCGCGGGGGAGGCGGCGGGAGGGAGAGGGTGGCGGCGACGCCCACCCTGAGCTCCGGAGCGGGCCGGGGCGTCCCTGGACACCGGCGACTGGGGGGAGCAACAGGGGCTTTCCCCTGCCCGCAACCTGGGCCTTGGGGCAGTGCAGGGCGGGAAGGGGAACAGTGGCCGTGGCGCCCGGGGAGGGCGGAGGGGGGCGCGGCGGGCACCGCCGCCTTGGCCGTGCCTGGCGGGGAGGGCTGGGGATAGGGGCCGGTTCCCTCAGCTGCCCTTTCTCCCCCCGGCGGCGTGCGGCGAGACCGGCTGCGACCGGCGGCAGCAGATGGAGAGCGGCAGGATGAGTCAGAGCCGGAGCTCCCCCTGTGCCCCGGAGCGCCGGGCGGTGCGGGGCCGCAGTGCGGGGGCTGAGCGGGCGGACAGCGGGACCCCCGCGCCCCGGAGGGTGTCGTTGGCGGCGGGCGGAGGGTCAGCGGCCGCCGCGCTAACATGGCGGACAGCGCTGCGTGTGAGCGGCGCCGGGGCAGCAGCGGGGGCCGGGCACAGGGGCGANGCAGCGGGGGCTCGGCGGCCGCCCTAACATGGCGGATTCCTGCGGAGGGGGGCTGCGCGATGTCTTCCCCCTCACAGCCAGGGCAGTACCCGCGGTGGGAGACCCGCGCCCGCCGGGCGCTGCTGCTGCTCGCAGGGCGCCCTTGCCTGGGACTGGGGTTGAGCGGCGTCCTCGCCTGGACCCCTCGGGCAGGGGGCTGCGCGGTGCCCTGTGGCAGCTGCTCGGGCTGGGGAGCGCAGGCTGCGGCGCGGATGCCAGCGGGTCCCTTCCCCGCGGGTGACCCGCACGCTGGAAGCTCCCCCGGCCCCGGGGAGAGCGGCCGTGTGTGTGGGTAACCGCCGGCTTCGGCGCTGGGGAGGGTGACGAGGGCATAGGCTGGAGAGGTGCTGGTGGCATGGCCGCGGCGTCTCCTCGCCTGCTTCTCAGGGGCCATGTTGTGCTTCTGTGAGCGAGATTATCCATCCGGGCTCCCGCTGCCGTCCTCCGCTTCCCCCTCACCTGAGCTGCGCCTGCACGAGGCCTCACCTGTCCCCCTCGGCACTGGGGGACAAGGGGGCACGCCAAAGACCAGGGTGGCAGCTGTCAGGGCACCTCGCAAGTTGGAAGGGAAGGGCATTGCACAAGTGAAGCTTTCCGGGACAGGCGGTGGGGTGACGGGACAAGTCGCCTTCACGCAGAGGGGCTGTGGGGTACCCCGGCATGTGAAACTGGAGCCCTTCCCTCCCGTTAGCAATCTCCTGCGTTTGCCAGGGGTGTTTGCTGGTCACGTCAAGGGCTTTAACCCACCCCTTGGTCAGTCTGTTAGTGTAGCAGTAGCTGGTTTGGTGCTGCCAGTCCTGGACGTCTCTTAGTTGAGCCTCAACCTCCTTGGCTTGGCTGCCTCTGCCAGTGCTTTGTGGTCCAGTTGGCCACTGCTGTGGCTTTTGGAAAGTATGGAGAAGAGAGTCCAGTCATTGCTCAGCTGCTGGCTCTGTGTGTGTTTAAAGTGTGTGCACGAGATATTGGGGTATCCTGAGTACGTGTGTGTGTGCTTGCTGCAGTGCTGTTCCCTGCTTGGTAAGAGCTCAGAAGAGGTGTCCATAACTGGTTATAGTGGTGACAGATAAGCAGACGTGTATGTTCCTGGTGGTAGGGGAGCTGAAAGCACGCTGAGAGAGTGGGGGACTCGTGCATGTGTAAGGGGGATGGTGCAAGTGCAGGATCATTGGGCAGCTGGCATGGCTGAGGAGAATGCTCTGTACTAAACAGCACTGCAGGTCTTTTCCAGTCATCAGTCTGGGCTTATTCCAAGCCCAGGAAGATGTATACCTGTGCTGGGGGGAACGAACCTGGTTGTGGTGAAGAAGAAAGAAAGTGAGCTTAAATCATCTTTCAAGCCTTTCTGAAGTGCATCTCCTGCAGTGCAAAATCCTGCACAGCTGACATGTGCCTGTAGGCAGGAGAAGCGCTGTTTCAGACCTCTGCAGCTGTCTCTGGTGACTGAGCAGGATTTGGTTGTGTAGTCCCAGTCGGTTATAGCCACCCTAAATGAAAACACCATGTGACATTCAGTAAGGCAACATAGACCTGCCTACCCACCTAGTCAGATGCGTGGCTGTGTGTCTTGCATGGCAGTGGGTTGGAGGGGAGACCTGTCTTACCTCTGCCCTCCCTGGCTGCTCGATTTTTGTCTCGGAGGATACTGCACTTGCCCGCTATTCTTCCCTGGATAAACGTGGGAGGCAGTGGAGCTGGGGAAGAGGTGGGGGTTGTGAATAATGGTGATGGTAGGAGGGGTTTGTTCCAGTCTGGACTGGTCCAGTCTAGTTCTTTCCTTCCTGTCACCGTGTGAACAATGCTGCTGCTGCTGTGGCTGATGCTTGTGACAAGGCAGCCCCCTCCCCGTGAGCCTCGGGCTGTGGTGAGCTCCCTTCCCTGCCTGCTCTGCCTGCTGTGGGCTGAGACCCCCTGCAGCCAGCCGGCCTGCTGCCCTCCATCCCTCCCACTGGGCTTTCGGCTCCAGGGAAAGATTGTGAAACCACAGAAAAAGCAGGAGTGGGGGAGCTCTTGGAGGGGAAGGGTGTTGTTTGGTGGTGAAGAACAGTGGGGATGTTTCTCCTTTGGGGACAGTTTTACTGGAGGCAAGAGGCAGGCTTGCTGCCTTTCAGCACTGCAGCCTGCCCGGGCCAGCAGCCTGTGCCTCTCACTGCTCCCTGTGCTGGAGGGCTGCTGCAGGTGTGTCATTGCAGCAATGCTGGGCTGTATGCTCTGGAAATGATTCCATCTCTTCAATTAAAGGAGAGACAGAGTGCTCTGAAAGGGAGCTAAGACTGTCCCTTCCTGAAAGCGAGGCTTAATTGTGTAATGCGCTAATTTGGGTTTAATGGTAAATTTCAGTTCTAAATGATGTTGTAGTGCACGAGCAGGAGTGTGGTTGATGAGAATTCCTCAGGGACCTGTTCTTCCTTCAGGACCTGCTCCCCCTGGGGGGTTGCCTAGCCACAGTGTCCTGTCCCTGATCTGGAGAAGGCTTACTATAACTCAGAAATACCTGGTTTGGTTTTTTGGTGGACCGCAGTAACTTTTGCCTCCAAGTCTGTCACTTGGTGTGAATGTGCAAGGTCATCATAACTCTAGATTTTTAGGGTTTGGTTCATGAATATTTTAGCTCAGGCCACTGAAGGCTCTCTTTTCAGAAACCAATGCAGTGGATCTTTCCTTTTTTTTTTTTTTTCCGAAGAAAATGAATTGATACCTGGTTTTGTAGGCTGGTCAGCATCAGATAAGGGGAGCTGAGTGGGCCTGTGAGCTGGAAAAAGCCTGGCCCTAGCTGGCTTTCTGGATGCTCAGGACTTGCTGTGGGGATGCAGTTGTTCTGGCAAAACTATACACTGTGGAAAACTGGGGCAGTGATTTTTTTTTTTTTCCTCTTAGATAAGTTACTGGTATTGTTGTTGCTTGAGGTGTAGTCAAACTTGAGGCACTTGCTAGTAGAGTGTACTAACAGATGATAGATAAATACATGCATGTAGGTGTCACTTAAGTATTAAAAGGCAGTGCTGCCTTGCTGATTATTCCTACAACTCAAAGCTCACTACTTAGCAAAGAATGCTTTTATACCTACTCTAAGACCCTTAAGCAATGGATGCTTCATTGTTGCTGATGACATGTGCAGTTCTTGTAAAGCTGGGTTTGTCCTTATGGATTATGGACATCTAATACACTTCTGGTGCTTAAAATGGTAACCCTGCTCTGCCACAGTACAGCAAACTCCCTCTTTGTGCTGGTTATAGCAGACTGAAATGACTGTGATCGGAAAGGCTCAAATTGTACTATTTTTCTCTGAATGTTTAGAATTGACAAACCTGCACAAAAGAGAGCAGTCAGACTATTTTGTGTTTGTTTGTGTAGATCCTTTAGATAAGTAATTGCATTTAAAAGAAATTCTGAAGGACAATTAGAACTTAGCACAGCTCATAGTTGGTTGCTGTAGCTCTGTTGCTACAGAAAATGGTCAGTTTTCATTCCAGCTCCACAGGAGCTTTCATGGCACAGTTTTCTCCTTGGGACATGTGAGAATATTTATTGGAATAATACTGCAGGTGATATTTGGCTAAAGCATGGCTTTTTAAATTTTGCACTGAAGGTCATGTGCTCTCCCTAGAAGCACCTGTGTTTAATGACTTGTTTGACTTGGAAGGTAAACTTAATTCACAGTAATTGGAAAATTTATATAAATTCTTGTGTATAATCAGAACAGCGCTGGAAATAGTGGAGGTATTTAGTTAATTTTAAAGGCTGGCCACACTTTCCTTTTGTCAAACTGTTATGTGCATACTCTGAGAATGAACTGTAGTAATACGTAGTAACTCTTGCTTTAGTGGAATAAAAGGCATATACATTAATTCTAGCTGGCAGAATTTCTTAATATCTCAATTAGTTTTGAAGCATTGAGGTTTATTTTTAATGTTGTGTGCTACCAAATGCTAATTTATGTGGTAAAGCTGAAAGGCCTGCTCTGTGGAGTTGCTGTGTAACAGTTACCCTCCAGTTGGATTAATTCTGTTATTCAGTACTTTATAGAGTGTGCTAGTTTAGTTTTCCAATAGCAAGAATAAGTGGAAAAGTACACTTCAGCAGTTTGCTTAACTAATGCAGTTGAGAAGATGACCGTTTGGGTTAGGTGATTCCCAGAAGTCAGGGTTTTGTAGTCAGTCCACGTAGTATTTAAATAATGAGATGAGCAAAGGTTTAGTTTTACAGTAGGTTGGTACATTCCAGGTCTCTTGCCATATACCACACTGAATTTGTACAAACTCTGTTGTATGTTGGGTTTACACATGACCAGTTTGGTAGTGTATTTAATTCCATGAAAATTATCTTTCCATTTAGGTGGAATAACTTCTCAACAGGGTTAATAAATGTTTCCTTTTTATGTTCGTATTTGTGTGATTGCTTTACCTGAATTTGAGTGAGCTAGCCTTGTACTTTAAAATGCTGCTTTGGTATTCTGTGTAATAGCCTTTAAGGGCCAGCTGAAATGTTTCCTCATTCCTGAAGGCAAGCATAAGTTTCTTTCTTTTAATGGTCTTGCTCATTTCTGGATTTGTCTGTGTGGTGTTCAGTTTCACTATATAAAGCACTATTTTTCACCCACATAGCTTTTTCACCCACATGCTGTGTTCATTCACAGCAGAGGGAGAAAGAACATGGCAAGGGAATTCTGAAATAGAAATGAAGTGGGGAGGGAAAGTATGCAGTGGTTACAGGGTTAAAAACACTTCTGTGAGGGTAGACCAGTATTAAGATGTACTACCCTATAGCAGGATCTCTTTGCCATTAGTTTTGAAAATCTTCCGGTTCAGACTATGAAAGATTAGTACAAACAAGCTGTTTCATGTGTTTTAGCAGGTCTTGGTACATCTGACTTATATTCACTCTTGAAAACTGAATGCTTGATGTGATTATAAACTTTCATGGTGGAGTGGTGCAAGCCTTCTTAAAAGCACTACTGATAAGGCATTTGTTACATGTTCTAAGATAAAGCTTTTACTCTGTTCTGGCTACGAAATTTATTTTTTTTGTGCATTTTTTTCCCTACAGGGCAAAATCTCTGATCAAGTTTACAACTATCCAGAGGGCTTAGGAGAAGTGCTTTATAGAGAACAGTTCGACTTCAACGCTGAGCCACCTTGGGAACCTAGCTGATGATAGTAGGGTTCCATCTCCTAACTTGTCCATGTAAGTCTCTCTTTGTCTGTATGGTGGGAGAATAAGCACTTCCAAAAATACAGCCTGTATTGGCTTTTTGGTAAGCAAGATAACTGTCTGGATGTAGATTATCAAAATTACATGGGGGGGGACTATAAGTTTTCTTCATCTAACACTTTTATCAATATAATTATCTGAGAGACTTAACCATGTGTGAGCGAACTAGGTAAATAGTTACTTTTCTGAATTAGGAGCGTTGGCTGCAGAAATCTTAAAATAAAGTGCTGTAAGTTCAGTCTCTCAGTAGTAATTCTGAAGTCATGAATTGGACTGCAAGACTGTTAACATCAAATTTTGACTTGCTGAAGACTGTATGATTTTTGAGGGTAGTTTATACTGAAATAGTTAGAATTTGCTCCTGTAAACAGTAACTAGTGCTGATCATGGAGGGTGTGCCTTCCCAAGTGCTTATCTCTACTATTTGTTAATAAGCATCCACTTCCACAAGTAGTTGTAGTTGAGCTACAGTAGAATGTGTAATTTAGTGTTGGATGAAAATTGTGCACGGATTACAAATGCCTTTATATTTTGAAGTGGCAAATAGTTATTAAAGAAGAACCAGACCATGATAACTGAAAACAAATGAGTGCACTTAGCTGATCTTAAGGAGCAGAGAAAACTTAGCAAAGTGTGTGGTTAACGTGTTCTGTTAAGTTAAAATAGCTTTATGTAGCTATTAACAATAGTCTTAACTGCATTTGTAATATCTGAGTTAAGCTGACTTTACAGTATTTGTACAGTATTACTTTTTTCCTGTCTAGCTGAAGGCGTTTTCGTTTGGCTTAGCACCCATAAATTATATAATGCTTTTTAATGTAGAATTTGCGGATGGTTAAGTACATCTTACTGGGCCAGGTACTTTTTTACAGACCACAAGGATTCCAAATGCCAGTTGTGTTAGTATGCCTCCTAATAAGGAACTTAATGTAGATAAACTTGCTCTTTGAAAAACCACAGTAGCAGAGGCACAGGATGAACTTGGTTTATCATGACTTTTGGCTTTATCTCCAAAGAGTATGTTCCTTTTGTTTTGTTTGGAACTTACTGAATTAACTGCATATGTCTGGTTGCAGTCAAATATTAGTCAAATATTCTATTCAAGTGGATTCAGTTAACACTGAAATTTTCTGAATATCACTTAATTTTTGGAGGTGATTTTTATAATCAAATAAGTAGATCAGTATTGAGTGTAGGGGTGACGTAGGTAGCAGTAGTGTTTGCCAGGGATTCTTGTACCTATTTTGATGTGCTGAAGCACAGATAATTGCCTCAAAGACAGCTAAGATGCAAGTTAGCCATCTGATTGGTACTTTTGAGTCTTGCTTAAATTGCAAAGGGATTTAATGGGAGAAAGGTCAGTTGAGTTTTTAAATATAACTGTACTGTTATGTTCTGATGGAACTCAAAAATCTTCCGTCTGAAGGTGTACTTACATTCCCATTAATCTTGCTTCCTTTTTGTAATTTTCTGTCCCACTCTTGTCCTTGTATTACACTGGCTGAGGAAGAATTTGGGGTTTAGTTCTGTCTTGCTCTTCATGCACTGACTTCCTGAGCAGTCTAGAAGCTCTGGCCTGAAGTCTTGCTCCTTTAAAAATCTGTTTTATATATTGCCACATCTGGTTTATCAGAAATTATGGGAATTAGCAATGGAAGTCTGATCTATTAGCAAGCCCAGTCTGTGCCAAGTGCAAGCAGTAGCTATCTGGACAGGCTGAGCTTTAAAGCTCTCTTGACTTTGGTTAAATGGAGCTGGGTGGCAACTAGGGGACAGGAGAGCTGGGAGTTTGAAGTGTTATGGTGCAGTGGGGAGGCCAAACACTAATACTGAGTAAGCAAGTAAGAGGAAAGGATAGGGAAGTGACTGTACTATTGTGAAAGAGAAGTGGTGGTCTGATATACCACGGAAATGTAGGTACCCCTACAAGAGTACTCATTTATTGTAAGCTTTGTGAGCTTATTGGCTCTGAATAATGTATTCAAACGTCAAGAACACAGAAGGTTCCTGAAAGCATCTTATAGAAGATGTAGGATGGGGCATTATTTTTTAGTATCTACCCCCTTTGCTTGCTTACTTCAGCATAATTGCTCAAGTTACATTGCTCTGTTACATTGAACTGTGTGGAACGCTCTTGAGAGAATGGGAGGATGCAGCTGACCTAAGCTGTGCAGGTCCTCCATGACCCCCAGTGGATTTCTACTGAGAGGTAACTTGAGTAATGTGAAAAGACGCCTGTTTCAGCATTTCCATCAGTTGGTCTCAGTGGCTGCATTCAGCTAACTGACTTAGAGGGATGCAAGTTGGTGAAATGGCATCTTGGAGTGTTCTTTGAAAAAGATGCTGCCATTATAAATAGGCATTTCCTGTGCTGAAAATATGGAACTCATGTTTCTGCTTTTCTGGTTTACCTGTTCTATACTTCATTGCCAGTGTCAATGACAAAATGTTTCTTCTTTAATCTGTTACCCCTGGAGAACTGGTATTGTAATGAATGTGAGATTAATGTATTTTTACTTCTTTATTATTTTTACATCAGCATAATGGTTAATCTCATAAATATTTTGTTTAAGACGACATGGAGTTGAAAGGCGTTACTGGGAGCCTATTTGGTATGAAGAGACTTTTGTCATTGGCAGAGGAAACTTTTAGTGAAAGAAACAAACCTAAGGGTGTTTGGATTTTTTTTTTGTGTGTGTGTGTTTTTTAGGTCAAAGAGTATGTAGTTCTGACAATGTAAATAAAAAGAAAAGAAAATTGAATGTGTTGTGGATGCTTGCATATGACAAGCATGTGTTTAGTCTCTTTTCAGAGCATTTTAATTTTGTCTTATTCCAGATGTCTGTATTAATTGCAGTGTTTAAATATGTACACTTTTATCTTAAGAGTTCTTCATCTGGGAAGTCATTGTGTTAAACCATAAAGAGCCTGAGGATGTAACGTTTACTTCAAAGGAAGCAATTACATGCCTGTGTAGAAGTCTCATACCACTTGACAGCTTTTGTTTGCCTTAAAATATATGTCCTGGAGCACTCTGCAGACTAATATTTCAGGTGCAAAAATGGGTGGTGTTACCACACCAAGTCTGTCAAATAATGACTTGCAGCAAGTCAGCACTTCCAGCAAGGACTGAATTCTGTACTGTAATGATTTCTGACTCATCTTACAGACATAAAAAAAAGTCTTAAACCACACTTTAGGTTTCCTTCTGCAAATTTTATCACTGATTCTCTTCCTTCAGGAGGGATGCCAGTCAGAACAGAATGAGACAGCACAGTCCCAAATTGTGCTGTAAGGTATTAACCCCTTAAAAAAACATTTCTCAAATATCCACTCTTTTGTAGTGGTGCTGTAGCAGCACTCCTAGGAATTTGGTTTTTTTTGTTCAATATTCTTCCTATTCTGTTCTCAACAAGACAATGTAATTTCTTCCAGAAAGGGGAAATTGGATAGTAGCTGTTAGGCTAATGTTAGCTTCTTTTCCATTTAGCAAAATTAACATAGTAAAGCTTCTATGTCTTGGATGTGCTTAGAAAAAACAATCGCCGTTTAGCAGCTTGGGAGAGGTTATACCAGGTTGTTAATGGTTAGTTGCAAGCCATTTCATTAAATTTCTACTAGCATATATTCCTTTTGGTCTTGACCCTAAGATGCTTATGGATGAATGAACAGGAGACAAGTCTGGTTTAGGAAATAATCTTCATCCCAACTAATTTACTAGATAAGTGTTGTTTTTGTTGGCTTTGGCAGGTTAGTGGTAAAGAGCCTCCTCTCCTTATGCTTTTCTTAAACCAGTTCTCCCCCTCCTCCCCCCACAGTCTCTCCAGAAGTAAAAGGGCAGCTTTTGAAGGAAAGTATTCTTCTACACCATCTGTCTGAAAGCTATAGACACCACAGTGACTAACTATGACAAAAAGCTTTCTTTTAATACTACACAATTACCTTAAACCTATTCCACTGAAACTCAGATGAACACCCAGAGGAAAATTGTGCAGTTGCTTTAGCTTGAGCTGCTTGATTTGAAATACAAGGTGCAAGCAATTAGCCTGCTGGGTGGATGGGTGTCTGGTGAGCCTGAAAATCTGTTCAGTGCTGTGATGGGTTCCAGTGGGTGTTCCAAGACCTTCCAGTTGGGTAGATCGGGGTGGAAGGGACTCTTGACTGTCTGTACACGTTAGATGTAGGGAGTGGTTTATAGCATTAAAAAAAAAAAGCTGAGTAGTACCCTCGTATGTACAGTAGTTCCTAAAAATACTTTAGTTTTGCTTGCAGACTTTTCGACAGGTTTATACAATGTATCAGGGGATTGAGAGTTTATTAATAAAAGATCAGAAACACAGAAGTTGTCCAACTTAACAATGAAAAGCTCAGATGTGAGGCTTCTCCCAGCCCAGTGGCTTCTAACGTGCAAACAATTACAGATACTTACAATATATATTGGTCAGGTGGGAGAGGGGAGAGGAAAGAAGGGGAGTCACAGAAGCTTATATTGTACAGTTTCTGTGTCAAAATGTTGCCACAGTTTTCTTGGATTTCTTCTGAAGTCATAGGACAATCCTGTAGGTTTAGATGCAGCACAAAACTTATTTGAAAATTTTTCTTTAACACTGCTCTGTGCCATGAAAGGATTAAAAAACTTGGGGGTTTTGAATGTTTAACAGATCCACTACTTTTGAATAATCTACTGAAAATAGAAATCACTTCACTCTTGCATGTGTCCACTACGGTTGTGCTTAGTCCTCTCCTTGGTATTGCTATTTTTTTTGTAAGAAGACAGTAAAAGAATTTTTATTGTTACTGTTCTTGTAGAAGGAAAGTTTAATGTGTTTATTACACAACCAGCAAGTTCCTAAGGATACATAAAGTACTTGAAAATGTTGGTAAGCATTAAGCTGTTGAGGTCATGGTATAAAAAAATGTTAAAATCCTAAAAGCAGAGTTTAATTATTTATTCTTCTTTGTATCTTCATGGTTTGAATATTCCAGAGCTCTACCAAATTATCAGTAAAAGGCTGATGCCAGCCTTTCATTCCTGGGGGAAAAAAATATCTAAACCTATCTAAACTTGCCTCTGAAAATCATGGATATTTTATGAACATGACTGTGGTGCTCATGTTTGTTTCACTAAGTGAAACTTAGTTCACAAGCTTGTCTTTCATTTGGTGGTCTATTTTTAAGGAATTTTAGCTGTTACTCTCACACTGGGATATGACTGGCTAAAGTATTTTTTCCTGTTATTATAGTGTCTGCCACCTAGTCATTGTTTTTGTAACTGTAATTAAATCCTTACATCAATGTGATAATTATCTTGTTCTTCTGTGATTGTTTTGGATCTCCAGGATTCGCTTAAATAAGCGTATGACTCATTATACCTGTGAGACGAGTATTTCTTACCCAGCATACTTGTCTTTATCATTCAGCTTCTGAGTAGAACTGAAGATTCTTCCTGCCACGAAGTTCAATTCACCTGGCAGTAAATTCCTCTCTTAAGAAACATAGGGGGCATGTTTGAGTTGTGCTGAAAGCACATAAAGTCCTGCTGGCTCCTTTCCCATTATTTGGTGTAATGAAAAGCGGGAGCAACTGCTGCTTAGTTATCTTAGTACTAGCTTGAGCAAAAGTAACTTTGTTCATATTGTTGACAACGTTAACCAAACTTAATGTTGCAAATTGTGGATTTTTTTAACTGTCTGGAGGTGGTGGATGAAACATGAGACAGAATTAATACCATGGCCTTGTGACTATTTGAAGCCAAAATTTTCTTCTTAACTAATGAAGAGCTTTTGACTTTCAGCGTTAATGTTTCTGGTTTCTGTCAACACTTCTAATTAGAAAAATAATTCTGCTATTTTAAAACCAAGCACATGTGGCTTATCCTTATCCCTGGCAAATGGCGGGTGAACAGTGTAAAAAAATATTTGGTTTTTTTGTAGAGAGTGTGTTCCTGTTTGCAGGACATCAGATGTAGGAAGCTCTAGTTTTTAAATAGTGGCATAGTACGCTTTGTGCCTATTTTTCCATTGACTTTTGTTTTCTTTGTACAGTTTGTTGCATAATTTAAGGACCCGGATTTAAGGCTTGGAAGCCCATCCCTTGTGTTTCTTGGTTTATGACTGTCGGCTTTGTGGAATACGGCTGAGATGAAAGGATTTCTTGAGGATGCAAATTACTCCATTGGTCTGTTGGATGAAGGAGCAACTCTTGCAGATGTTATTGACAACTGTATTTATGAACATACTCATGTAAGTTGGCTTTCCAAATCTTCTGGTTTAGTTCCATAAGTCTTCAAAGTAGGTCAAGGTGTTTAGGACTGGTGAACTGACAGCAACAGAGGAACAGTCAGCTAAGCCTCACTCACCTTATAAAGTAGTTTGCTCTTCTAATTCTGCTTCTTTGCTGTTGCTTGCTTTGGGCAGAATTCTGTTGGGGAAATTTGGGCAACAACTCCCTAAGTGTGGCTAGCAGGAAAGTAGTCTTGCTGATGTAATTAAATACTGGTTCCCATCTCTGTTTCAAGAGCTTTTATAGCAATGGGTTTTAGACCAGGAACCTGAAATTGGGCAAGTGAATATATTGAGCTAGAACCCTTTTTGTTGTTCTTTCCCTGAAAATATGGCAAAGTTTAGACAAATATGTATGCTGAGCCAATTTAAAGCCACGTTTAAAAGTTCCATGGGCCATCGTGGTTTATAATTATACATCTTCCCGTTACCCTTCTCCCCATTGGAAACTTGGGTATGAGCACATTGTGAGGTGCTACCTTTCAAGTCAGACTGGTCCTAGAGCTACCAACTGGAAAGAAACTGTGAATACAATAGTAATTCTATGGAATAAGTTTTCACTCATTTCTTAGGAGGCAGGAAGATGCAGCCTTAGTTTTGTGGATGAGGTTGTAGAAAGAGCAAGCTTTAAAAAAAGGTTTCATTAAGCAAATACTGTATCCTTAGTATGCCATACCTAGAGCTGTTCACTTTTCCCTTGGTTTGTCAGAACTAATGTTCAAGTGCAAGTGCTCAACTATAGTACAGCAAATAGCTAAATTCCATGGCCTTCTGAACTCAGGTGGAGGATTCCCAAATCCTGATTCCTAATATTCTTTTTCTGTCTAGCAAATAAATAGGTAAACTACTGGCAACATGTCATGTCTCCAACCACTGGCTGGCTCACAGAGGATAGCTGCCTCCTGCTGCTTTCATTTACTCCTTTAGCTCAAGGGGTAGAGGCCTGTGCCATGGATCTAAAGCTCCAGATCCCATTCCTGCTGGTGACCCGTACAGGGGGTCAGTATGCTTCCACCCGATGGAATTTCTATTTGTGTTTTTTAAACAGAGAAAGACTTTGTATACAATAAACCACAACATACATAGTTTTATATCTGTGAAAGTCAAGTGCTAGAATTAACATTTGATGTACAGTCTTAATTCAGATCGATCATATCTATTGTGATGGTCCTTAATTGATATGCGGTAGGCCATTCATTTACAGAAATTTTACTGAGTGCACATTATAAACAAATACAGAATAATCTGTTTGGATTTTGATCCGCTATACCCACATCATGACTTGATATTGAGGAAGACAGTAGTATAACCAATGCACAAGGGGGACTTAACAGTTCCAGAAGAGTGTCTGTGCATTTTCTTAAAGGTTATGTACTTGATTCTGCGACCTTTAGCACAGTGATTTTAGTTCTTGAAATCCTGTTGGAACTAAATGCTTCACAAGATGCAGAGAACAGTCTCAAACGGATTTTTTTGAACTAAAATACTACCCAACAGATTTTCAGTAAAATGAGCTATTAGCTAGATGTTAAAATAATGTTAGTGCATTAGATTTTATTCCTTGTATAATAAGCTATAAATTATATTGAGACTGTGGAAGCTTTCACTGCAGTGGATTTTCTTCCTCTGAATAGTTGCAGACTTCTGAAAATAAAGAGTTGGAAGAGACTTGTAACACTAATCTGTATTTTTAGATAAAATCAGCGTTTGGCATTTAAGTAGAATCTTTTATTCAGGAATCTCAGAATATTGTCTAAATAGCATTCATAATATCTCTGAAGTGGTAGGTATTCCCTCTGCCCTTTTTTTTTTTTTTCTAAATAGTTCAAATTGCTAGGTGAAAGTAAGAACAAAAGCAACATTTAAGGTCAAATCTAAAAGTTAAGAGCAGGGTAAAAAGGTACATAATCCTTTAAGACTTTGGGTTGTTTGTTTGGCAGCAAACCCACAATTTCAGACATTTTATTTTCCTATTCTTCCTTTTTCAGACTGGAAAAAAGGCATTTTATGTTGGTGATCTTGGAAAGCTTGTAAGGAATAACATACAATGGCAGAATGTGATGGCACCAATAAAGCCATTTTATCCTGTAAGATGCAATTCTACTCCAGGTGTACTCGAAATTCTGGGAACCCTTGGCATTGGTTTTGCATGTTCCAGCAAAGTAAGTTTTTCTTACCTGTGTGCCTTATTTTCTTCCATATGGCTGCAGTTTTAAAATCATCTTTTTGATGTTAAGTGCCGTAATAATTTGTGAATTCCTTTGTAACTGGCCATTGAAAATCTATGTTTCTGCCCTGGAAAGAGTGGATAGTGTTTTCTTTGTTTGACTGTTCAGTGGGGTAGAAGAGGACATCTAATAAAAATTCAGGAAAAATAATGCATTGGACTTTGTCAAACTCTGGTATTCTCTTGTTTTTTAGTCTGAAATGACATTGGTACAAGACCTGGGCATTTCTCCTGAAAACATCATATATACAAATCCTTGCAAGCAAGCTTCTCAGCTCAAGTATGCAGCCAAAGCTGGGATAAACATCATGACTTGTGACAATGATATTGAGCTGAAGAAAATTTCACGTAACCATCCAAATGCCAAGTAAGTGTCAATTCTACCTTTGCTTTTAATGTGGGGGACACTTAATTTTGCCTGTATTCTGGGTTGTTTGATTTGCAAGCAAGTACATAGCTTCTCTAATGTAAATCTCTTATATCTGGCTTTCTCCTCTTTGTCTCCTTTGAAGGTGGCTTTTTCACAGCTTTCACTACTGGGTCTCAACTTCCTCATATAATAGTAAGCCCCTTGGTTTGGGAGAAATCTTGGGAGATACTTATTTCTTAGGGCAGCCTTGATGTAAAGATTTCAGTGATTTAAAGTTCAGAAGTCTGGCATTTCATCATCTGCAAGTACATCTTCCTCCTGCTCTGTTCTGGCTTGACTGTCAGTTTTCAGGAAGTTCTGTTTGGATATTAGTGGCTCCAACTGAAGTCAGGGCTGAGACTATCAGCAAATGACCGTGTGCTCTGGATTCCATCTTGGGTTTGGGTACACTCTGCAAGTCTATTAAATACACCTACAGGTATTTCAGCACCATTAAAACAGTGAGAAATTGAACTCCAGTTCTATTTTCAGTCACTTCAGTATTAGCTCAGCTGTTTTCTGCAGAGAAGTGATCAAAGCTGATATTCTAGTTGTTAAATATGAGAATTTTATTGCTGCCAATGTATCATGGGCTCTTGGACTGATAGGCACTCCAGTCATTAAACATCAGATCCCTCACATATGAATACTTTGGCTGTGGACCATACCTTTAAGGAATTTGGAGTCAGAGCCTAAGTGAATGTTACAGTGCTTTCCAGTGATTAACAGGGTACAGCTTCCCACAAATATCGTTGGAGGAAGTGAATTCCTGACATCCTTTACAAAGCCCTTGGTTCTAAACAGTCATTATTAAACTGTTGTGCCTTCTCCCAAAACTGAGGCCATAGTTGTAGAATTCAGAAGATTCTACTAAATTCAGAATCTGAAGATCCTGGTTATCTCACCTAGGTGGTTTTTTGGGAGATTTGGGGTGGTTTTTTTTCAGGGGGATGGGGGACAGGGTGTTTATTTGGGGGAGTTTCGGTTGTTTAAGACTACCTCAAGATTTAATATTGCTGTTAATATTGCTGTTGCTGGTGATTACATTTAATCCTCATGGAAGCCTGTCAGTGCTTTGCATACTGGAGAGGACTTTCTGTGCAAAGAATGTTAAATGCATGATAAATATTTTTTTTCTGTAAACTGCTGGCCTTGGCATAGTTAGTGCATTTGAAAGCCTCGGCAATGCTAAAGCTGACTCTTACACTGTTAGTGCTTTTACCACTTATTCACTGGTGGGTTTAGTGTTTTGTTAGTTTTCATGTTGATTTATTTCCATGATTCTAACAGCTGACTTCAGGCAACCTTGTCTGTGGTAACATCCACAGCGAGAGTTTAGGATACCTGCTTTTCTTGAACCAGAGAAACTGTGAAGTGGGGAATGCAGAATGGAGGAGTTTCATAAGCTGCAGAAAAACAACAAACTCTTTACTACTTTTCAAGGAGCCCATAGTATAATACTTGCAAAAATTCTAATTTAACAAGGACAAGAAGCTCAATTTCTAGAAAAGAACTGCAATTTGCTGTCATAAGTTTCCTAAAGGTCTAATTTCTCACTGGAGAGAAGTGGGTTTTTTCTCATTTTATTAGACTTCTCTTATTCAGGTCATTTTAATGTTGATGCTGAAGTGACAATGAGTTTTATTCTTTCTCTTCCTTGGCATAGTTCAGGAAGTCAAAGCCACTGTTTAGCCTTGTTCTTCCTGTGTGTGGTTCTTAGAGCTGGATTATGCTTGCATAGATGAAGCCAATATGCTTTGGCTAAGGAAACTGTATTTAGAAAGATGTGATTTTCCTTCTCACTTTCTTAAAATCTGTGTAACTTTGCACTAAACTTGGTAATGGGTGGGTCTCCTTTTATAGCTGATGTTTCTGCCTTTCAAAGTCTTAGTCACTGGAATGATTGCAATTTTTTTTAAAGAGATGTCAGAAAGGAGTGCTTAGTATTGCATTTCTTTGTACCTTTAAGTTTTTCCAGGCAAAATTTAACTGCTAAGGTTCTTGCTGTCCTAAGAGCTTCAAGAGAGACAAGGTTAAGAAAAGAAAATGCTTCCTTAAAAATAAAAAACCCCAAACCCTAAACATATCATCCTCTGGCCCTGCTCTGACTGGCTGAAACCCAGGAAGAAGAACCCTACTAGATTTCTAGAAGTCAGAATTACATTTTTTCAGTGTTTTGCACTGAAAAAGTACCTTGATTCAGTTATAGTGCTGCCATAACCATTAATCAATGAAATTTAATACTGGATGTCTTTAAGGTTAGTCAAAACCACCTCTTAATGTCAGGTTACAAACCATAGTATTATGGACTTGATTTCTTTTTTTGACATTTCAAGAAGTTAAACTCTTTAACTTGAAACAATTTTTTTGTTACAGCTACACACTTTTACAAATGCTTTACGAAATAGTTTGACTACAGTTTCTTGAACAGAATTGTCTGTGCTAGTGGAGAAGCAGGAAGTGATAGGCTAGTCACAGTTTCCCAAGATGAAATGGTATAAATTATAATTAAAAAGAACTGCTGGGCAACCAGTGTGAGGAAATTAGGATTTTGTTGCTGTTTACAAAATGCAATTTAAACACCTCAAATCATGGGTGTAGCTGTTGGGCCAATGTGTTCTGCAGTGGCTAGGCTGAGTTCTGTTTGTTGCATGTCTTAAAAGGAGCTATTTCACTTTGGCTGCAGAGCTTCTGCCGCTTGTTTGTGCTCCCCACCCCAGTTAACTGCTCTGTGCAGTCTGTCGTGTGTGCTTGTATGCCATGACAACTTCACTTCACCACATGACTAACTGATCTTTTGGGGGTGACTGCCTTAGTGGACAGCAGTTTGAATTGGTGAGTTTTGGGAGTATACCTCTAGGGAGTGGTTTTGATGTGGACATGCCTTTGCCACTCAAGAGTTAATTTAACATAGAAAACTGTCAACACTGGCACTGCAGTTTGCCAGACATACCTGGGATGAGGCTTTCACTGGAGGGAGGAAGATGTCTCACTGCATAAGAATGTAAGAGATGGTACTTGCTTCCTCTCTGCTCAACAGTGTCCTGGAAAAAGGGGCAGGGAGTGGACTGACATCTCATCCCCAGTCCATGTGCTCAGCCAGAAGAGGAGGTGGAGGGATACGGCTGGGGTGTGCTTTCAGTGTGTCAGCCTGGTGTTCTCCAGATGCTGAGTTACACTAAATCTGATAAGTGGCTGACTAAGGGTAATATCCACATTCTCCTCTTGGCTAGGAAGAAGTTCAGAGATGGGAAAAAATTACAGTCTTACTGTTTTTATGAGGAACTATACTTTATTAGAAGGTAACATTCTCTTTTATTACAGCACTCAACTCTTGCTGCTACAAGAGTCTTAGTTCCTGCATTTCGAAATCCCTTGTCCTTGTTGGCTCCATGTTTTAGCCCCTAATTGCTAGTTTTTTCTCTGTACAGGATTGTTTTTATTAGGTTTCCTTGATTCATCCATCGATGGAGCTGGAGTACTGACAACATAATCAACACACTTCTGACAGTCTTCAGGCTTCACATGTGCTGATGATGTAAACCAACTGCCCCAATCATCTTCCCCTTCTCTTAGGCTCTTACTGCACATTGCCACAGAAGACATTACTGCTGATGAGGAGATGAATATGAAGTTTGGCACCACCCTGAAGAACTGTAGGCACCTCATGGAATGTGCTAAGGAGCTGGGAGTCCAAATAGTTGGTGTCAAGTGAGTAACTTCTTTGTTCTCTGCTGGCTGAGCTCACATTTGTACAGTGTACTCAACATGTAGAATAGAAAATAATTTTTTCCCCCTTCGGCAGTGTTTTCCAGGGTTAAAAATAAAAGGCAACAAGACTCTCAAACAACAACAAACTAACTTTGAATCTTAAGTTTTTGCTTGTAAGCAAAGAGCTAATATAAAAGCAAAAAGTAGTATTAAATGAAGTAACTTTTACAGACATCAGAACAATTTTAAATGGTGCATCAGAAATCATTCCTCTGGCAGCATGAAAACTAAGTTTAGAAGCCTTTCCTATTCTCTGAGTGTACTCTTGAATTTCTGTGGTAACTTAATCTGTATTTTTCTAGCAATAAACAGCTTATCAGATAAGAGCTGGTATAGTGTGGAATAGGTTGACAGAGTTTGAACCAGATCAACATGGGGTTGGATTTTCTAAGAGTTAGGATCCTCTGTCATTCTGATCATATCAAGACAAAATACCTAAGTTTTTGACTTGCTTGTGGCAGGAATGGATCCTAGTGTTCTGAAATCTTTCCAATGAGCTGCGATATTTTATTTGGAATTTTGACAGATATTTTACTATGCGGAAGAAAAATACATGCATTGTTCTGTCTGCCCTCAGCTACTGATGTATCACATACTCACGAATGTTTTAGGAAAGCAACCAAACAAATAGAACAGGATGGGTCATTGAGACAGGAAAAAAAAATTTAAGCCAGATCTTGATGACTTAAACCACAATTGTTTTGATGTATATCTGTTTGAAATTGATGTTAAATTAAAGCATAAATGTACTATAATCATTACAAATGACAAATGTAAACTGAAATATTAGAGGATACTACTGAGAAAATGTGCCACCCCTTGTAATGCCTTAATCAGCTTTAACAAAAATCATATGGCTCTTGTGTGTTGCTTTTATTTAAATGAAATGTAAAAGTCTACATGTGGATTCATGCAAATAAGTTTGAAAAGGGACCTTTGCCTCAAAATGGCATTTCTTAGAGGAGTAGACTTGGAGTAAAGAGCGTTGTGGTACAGATGGATGTGTTTGTGGTCTGTCAAGACCCAGTTAGCCATGCTCCTCTTGAGGAAGCCCGTGGGGCGTGTTGGCACTAGTTTTAGCACCTCAGTGACTAACTACGTATGGCAGCACTTAAAACCTTTTGAGTTTGGAACCAGAGGGGATTCAAGAGCCTGTAGGAGGCATCAGTACTTCTCTGCAGCATTGGCACCCACTGAAGAACAAGTTTTAGCCACTTTGATAGGGAAGACTGAAAGATTCAGTAAATGTTATTTCCTAAAGATGAGAATATTGTGGGACATTCTTACACATTAAGAGCGAGACAGCTCTCAAATACAAATCCAGTGGAATAGAAGACAATAGTTCCTGAGCTTATTCTTTGCACAGTTGCTCTATTATCATGGAAGCTTGTTTTGAGCCACTTGGGAATCAGTTGCTTCCATTGCTGTTTTACATGGTGAAACAATGTGGTCTGAAAGCTACATGATTCAGTATATTAATTGTGTTTTTATTTCTTTCAGATTTCATGTTTCAGGCTCTTGCAAGGATCTGCAAACGTACATTGATGCTATATCTGATGCCCGATGTGTGTTTGACATGGCTGTAAGTAGATCTATACACACATGCAATTGCTACAGTAGAAGATCCCTTCTATTCATATTAGCAAGCCAACTACATCGTTTCCAAAATAAATCCATAGTAGGAGGTGGAACTTGTAGTAAGGGACCAAATACTCCATTGTGAGATGTGGTAAAGGTATAACAAATTCTATGTACTAATTGTGGACCAAGGTTAAGGAATACTTCCCACTGACAGGAAGTAGCCTTGTGTGCTATTTTCAAATAAAATTTAGTTGCACAGTTTTGATAAAGGCTTTTTGACATTCAAATCTGTCCTGCAAATATGTAGCTGACATTTCTGCTAGGCTAAAATATTGAACAGTTGTATCCTGGCATTTATTGTGGTATGAGAAGCTTGTAAACTAAACAGAGAAGACTGTGAGTCTTTTACTCCTCTTACTGCCGTTAGTGCATTAACTGTGACTGGTAATGCACGGATGAGGACAATAAAATTGAGGATCTTGCTGATCTTTGTGCAAATTCAATGTAGGAGTCTTGTCACGTAACTTGTGAATTCCTAAAACTGTCTTTTGTCAGAATGCACCACCCTGTTCAGCAAATACTGTCTGAATATAACAAAAGCCACAAGATGGGAGTTGATGTTGCTGTGGGACTTGCAGAGAATTGTGTAACTGGACACGCTTGACATCCCAATGCTGTTGCTACAAGTTTTAATGGAGCTGTACTATGCCCTTACTCCCTCACTAGACATACTCTGCTAAATATGTTCAAAAGTATAAATACATAGAAAACAACCACAGTAAGGAGCAACAAATATTTTTGCAGTTAGTTGTTTATGTACTTACATTCTGCTTATGCATTTTAGGAAGAATTTGGCTTTAAGATGAACATGCTGGATATTGGTGGGGGCTTCACAGGCTCAGAACTTCAGCTGGAAGAGGTATGCAATTTTTTGGAAGTTGAAACTTTAATTTTGAAGCAGTGTTTACCTTCAAACTGCAACTAACATTGATAGCTGAAACCTAGTCTAAATTCCATGTTAGACTGTAATTCATAAGATCCAAATAGTTGGGTTTGTATTCTTTATCATGGATAATGTAATCAGTCCTTGGAGGTGATTATTTCTTTTAATCCTGTTCACACACTGGGTTAATGCTGATTTAAGCATGTTACAGATTAAGTTACTATCCAAAGCTACCTTAGCAGTAGTAATTCAAGTTTTTTGGCAGCTGACTGTGCTTGTCCAGCTGCTGACTGTTGCATGGTTTGGACCAGGGTAGCTTAGCATACTTTGGATCATAAACCCTGTTTCTACTGGATGAAAACTTCTGGTATTTTGCTTTAGAACTGGAGGCTAAAGGGCTTGGTTTTGTCTTTGCTTTGGCTACCCTCTGATTTGGCCTAAATGCCATCTTTAGTATGCGGTGGCACATAAAACAACCTGTTTCACAGTTATGTTTTCTTAGAGGCAAACTCCTTGAAGGCAGGACAGTGGAAGTGATGCAGTGAGAAGTTACTAACAGCAAACAGGGCTTTTCTTTCTTAGTTCTTACAGTTCTGTTACTTGTTTTAAATACCTACTATTTTCCAATATCTGGCTGAAGATATAAGCATCAGTATTAGATAATGAATTCTGTTTCTAATGTGACACTATTTGGAAGTGATCATGAGAAGACCCTTTCCTTGTTGTTCTGGGTTCATATGTAATTTTACATTATCTGTTGTGCTGGACAGACGTTGAAATTACTGCTGCAGTCTTGAGTGTACCACAGCTTGACCTTTGATGGGAAGGAGGGACTGTAGTACTCAGACTCTCAGTCTTCAGTGTTAAGCAGAATGACCAGTTTTCTTAAACCTTTTTTGTAAATTGTGGACCTCCAGTAAAGGCACTTCTCAGAGAATAGAGGACCAGAGTAAGCATTTGATATGCTGACTGGAACTGTTGCTGATTGAAAGTGGTTGTGTATCTGATATATCCATAAGCTGAGTTCAGTGGGCTTACCTCTGACTTCAATTTCCTAGGTTAATCATGTCATCAGGCCATTGCTGGATGTCTACTTTCCTAAGGAATCTGGTGTTAATGTGATTGCAGAGCCTGGATGTTACTATGTTTCATCTGCATTTACACTGGCAGTGAACATCATTGCAAAGAAGACTGTTGAGTATGATAAACTTCTTCCTTCTGGAGGTAAGGGTTGGATTTATATTTTCCC
The DNA here is from genome assembly GCA_013399855.1 of Oxyruncus cristatus. Classification (NCBI taxonomy): domain Eukaryota; kingdom Metazoa; phylum Chordata; class Aves; order Passeriformes; family Cotingidae; genus Oxyruncus; species Oxyruncus cristatus. The sequence continues at coordinate 695,853 of VXAY01002772.1, read as the reverse complement.
TTATGAATCAGTACATATAACTGCCCACTATTAGTTGGGATAGACTAGTTTGTCTCAGCATGTATTTAATGCATTCCCTTATTCTTCTGCCTTCCAGATTCTGACCATATGTTATCTGTGTATCTCACTGTTCCTTTTATGTGGTGGTACTTGTATTCTTACTGGGTTTGGCTTTCCAGTGGTTAAACCTCTATTGGGTGCCTCACAGGTGGTGTGTTAGGAGGTTGTGTATCAGAAGAACATAAAACCCATGTCACTGAGCAAGCTGCGTTTCTGGATTTGTATTCTTAGCAGTGATTATTATGGAAAATATTACTTTTATTAAGCCTCACATTTAAAGTTATAACTGATTGTATAATCTGGTCTCATACAGATTATTATACTTGTAATTCTCCCATTCTAGTGTATATGGAACCCCTTGTCAGGAGAAAGCAGCTGACTTAAGTTAGATTGCAAAAGGACTACTTATGACAAAACATGCATGCAAGACAACTTCTTTTTTTACTTCCAGTGGAGCAAACCAGGAATGACGATGAACCAGTATTTACATATTACATAAATGATGGTGTTTATGGTTCTTTTGCGAGTAAATTGTCTGAGAAACTGAATACTATCCCAGAGGTTCACAAGGTGAGTCTTTCCATATTCTTCAGAGATAGTCCTTCTCTTTGTCTATTTAATATATATATTGTTGTGGGTTTACCAGCCCCCCCCCCCCCCCGGCCTGCGAAAAAAATATATCTACGGAAGTAGNAGATTTCTTTGTTCTTTCTCCACACCCACTGCTGCACTTGACTAGTCTTCAGCAGATTATGGAAGAACTGTTGTCCGAGGGCAGACTCACGTTGGAGAAGCTCATCCAAGGCTGTCTCCTGTGAGAAGGGACCCCACAAGAAACAGGGGATGGACTCGATGCCATTATCCCCTGTAACAGTGGTGAAGACCCTGGTGCAGCAAGTTGTCCCCTTGCAGTCCATGGAGGACCTCACAGGGCCCGAGTATTCCCTGACCTCCGGTCCTGGCCTGGCAGGGAGGAGCAGGGACAGTGCTGAGGTCGATGTGCAGCAGAGAGAAAGAGAGAGAGAGATTTCCAGCTATGGCTGATCAGAGCTGTCGCCCCAGAGATAATACAAGAAAACTTTCAAGTGCTGCAAATTTGATTTAGAGGAATTGTAAACCCTGAAACTAGAAAGGAGACTTTTCTCCTCCTGGACTGATACAGGGGGAGGGATAATTTTGTATGTGCATAAAATTTTCTTCATAATTTTACCTAGTTAGAATTGTTGTATATGTTACTCTTTAGTTTTTATCCTGTTAGTAATAAATTTAATATTATTCCCCCATGTCAAGTTTCTTTTGTTTGTAAAAAACTTCTCTCATCTCATAGCAATTGTGTAAAAGGTTTAAAAAAATTTAGCCCAGAGTAAACCCATGACAATATGTAACACTTTGTACATATATAATTATATATTACTTGTTAAATTATCTTTCTGTATATTTGCAAATTTTCTTATTTAATAAACTGAAGCCTGAATTACCTTGATCATTTCCATACAGAAATACAAGGATGATGAGCCTCTCTTTGCAAGCAGCCTTTGGGGTCCATCCTGTGATGAGCTTGATCAAATTGTGGAAAACTGTCTTCTTCCTGAGTTGAGCGTTGGAGATTGGCTGATCTTTGATAATATGGGTTCTGGTACCTTAGGTGAACAGTCTACCTTTAACGACTATCAGAGGCCACTGATTTACTACATGATGTCTTTCAGTGACTGGTAAGAAAACCATCTTGGTAGTGTCAAGATTGCTCTTGCTTTCTTCAGGAGTATATACTTACAGCCAAATATAAATTATTTTCAATGGCAAATATAGGAAAAAGCAAGAATGTGCCTTTTTAGTTTGTGGATTTTTTTTTTTGTCTCTATTTTCTGACTTTCCTAAGACCAAACTGAGAGCTGTGATAAAACCTACTTTGCTTTAAGGATAACAAAGGAAAGCAAAATACGTAATCTCACCTGTGAGTGCAGTGGTAGCTGTAAAGCCTTTTCGTGTTTGACATCAACCTCTGGGCTTTCCTAGGACCAGTAACTGCAGCTTGTGTATGATACTGATTGGCACTGTTGCTGCAGGCAGGAAGGGCAGTAATGCTGTGGTGGTGATGGTGAGTTTGGTAAGCTGTTCCTGTGCGGAGGTAGGCAGGGCTCTGTGCAGAGCCCATGGAGGGTGGTGGGTGCATTTCTGTGTCTGCCAAGCACTGGCACAGCTGGTCTCCCTCCTGCAGAGGCTGGGGCCAAGCCATGCAGGGGCACTTGGCTTCAGGTGCTAGATGGAGGCTGGTTTCTGATGTGAAGTTGTACCTGAAAATGTCATTGCAACTGTCAAACTCTTCTGCTGCAGGGATGAGATGCAAGACGCTGGAATTGCTTCAGACACATTGATGAAGAACTTCTTCTTTGTGCCTTCGTGCATTCAGCTGAGCCCAGAAGACCGCTTTTCCACTGCAGCTTAAACAGGCATTAACGCTTCATTTAGACCTGCAGTTGCAAGTCTGTAGTTTGTCTGGTCAACATTCCAGTGTGGAAGAAATGGAACAATCTTGAATTCAATGCATTCTCTTCAAAACTTGAAAAAATAGTGATAGCTAATGGGGACCAGGCAAAACAAGCTACAGCTACAATTCAGTGGGGGGTGGGAGGGTTAGATAATGGCGTCCAAATTTAAAATCAAGTTCATTCAACCCCTGAGCGTTAAATATGCAACAAAATGGATGACTTAGTGGAGATGGAAACCCATCACTTGGGTTCTTCAACAGTTTACATACAAGTACACAGTTTTTATACTAAGGATTCCTGTTAGAAAAGTCTTGTAAAGTTATTGTCTTTCGCCCAGATATATCAAATGTCAGTGGGAGACCAGTGTGACTTCATTAGATGTTTTAGTGTATTTAGAATGTGTAAATTTGTGCTTTGAACTGTAGTTTAATAAATGTACAATTGCATCATAGTATTTGTTGTATTTGACCCTTGATGTATCCCTTGTATGATTGCAATAAAACTTTGTGTAGATTTTACTGTTCTTCAGGCTAACTTTGGGAGGGACTAGGCAGGTAGCTATAAAATAGATGTATACGTGATTGCTTTGAGGAGCCTTTTCTCTTGGTTCAGCTTTGTGTTAAACAGTAAAAATGTTGAGATTGATAAACCTGTATGAGGTGAAAGTCATGTAAGTTGCTGGAAGGCTAAAATGCAATTTGTGGTGTTTTTAGAGCATGACCTTAAATTCAGTTCTTAACACCCAACAGCAAACCTGCACTAGGCATGGGTGTGCACAGAAGAGGTTTAGTCTCTTAGCTCGTGTGCATGCAGTGCCCCGAGTCAGCATGGGCTAGTCCAACTCTGCATGTTTCACAGAGCCTTTGCCTCCTTTTTTTAATGGTGTTTATTTGAAAAATCTTAACTTTCAGCTAGTTCTGTATAGTGCTGACTCCTAAGGGAATGGCTGCACAAGTCTTCAGAAACCTCAATGCTTTCTTGCACTGAATTTCATTTAGATATATCCACAATGTAAAAGTGGAGCAGACTGCTGCAAGTACATGTGCCAACTGCATTGAGTAATGAACTGGTCATAATTTCTGTATTGGAGCCTCTTGATTTCTTATTTTAACTTTCCCTTCTTGAAAACTGGGGGAAAGAGCAGAAGGGTTGTCGGAACAATGCGCTGCGGTCTGGATCCTGCAGTCAGACTTTTCAAAACCCTTTAGTTGGAGGAAAAATTTCTGCCCTTGGGTTGCAAGTGTATTTTACACAAGTGCCAGCTGGTAAGAAATTTTAACTTGTTAAAAAGATTTTTATAAAACTTGATGAACTTTTACTTGAAAGTAAAGAAAATTTTTTATTTGGACTTCTGAGAACAGTTTTACAGGCCAGCTAAGATGTACAAAATGGCTTATGTTTTTGAAGATGCAGTCCAAGAAATATTTATTACTGTAATTAAATGTGGAAGTAGGAAAGGGAGTAAATAATGATAGTGGGAAACCTGTGTTTTGGGTTGGTTTTCTGTTTGTTTTTAACCTGAGGTACTAACTGTCCCTATATGTCAAGAAGTGGTATGGACTGCAGGCTACTTGCTGAGGTTTTTCTCTAGACGAGACAGACTGCTGCATGGTTTTCAACTAAATACAAGCTACAGTTGCCTAAGATGGGAACTCTACAGGATTCTGTCATGCAGTCTTAAGGAGAGTTATTTTATGTTAACTTACAGATCAGTTGAAAAAAGTTTCTCTCTAAATGATGTGGTGGTCAGAGCAGAAATACTCGCTGTACTTGAAGACAGTCTGCCATTAAAGCCAACCTGGAGTCTGAACACAGTATGTATTTCAGTTTGATTTGCTAATTGCTACTGTTCATATTGCAACTGCAGTTCAGAATTTACACAAAATGTGAAAGCTGGATGATCTCTATGTAGTACTTGGCACTAACGTAGCTCTGTCATGCTCCCTGTACAGCTGCAACCCCTCCTGTTCGCCGATGCTGGTTGTGCATGGCAAACAGTCCCCAGCTGCTTTGCCCTGAAGGCTTCCCTGAGACAGCCCTGCAGCCTGCCTTCTGTTTCCCAAGGAAGATTCAGGGTTGTGGCCCCAGACTGGTGGTACTGCTGGTGCTAATCACTTCCTCAGGAATGGGAAAATGGTTCCAGCTTAAATTGTGCCTGAGCAGCTGCACAGCTGGCTTGCATTTAGATGAGAATAAAAGTGGGTGCCCTGGATCTACCACTGGCTGTGTTGCCACTCCCTATGTACTCTTCTTTTTATTTTTTTTCCAGGTGGGGGTGGAGGTGTCTGTTGGTGTGTGTCAGGTTTGAAACCTGCTTTTTTTTTTTTAAAAAAAAAAAAAAAAAACTCAAAACTTTCCTTGTGATGAAAAAACCCAATATTTTAATCCTTGTTAGGTGGGTAACTGCCCTGGCTCAGGTTCAGCTGATCTTGCTGACCAGGGACTATACCTTGAGGAGGGGGGATGCTCTTGGGGCTTTGCCAAGGCTTTGGACAACAGCTGGAAAGCAAATGCAGCCCCAAGGGGCAGCCTGGATGCCAAGCAAGGCTGGCAGGGGCTGCCCAAAGGAAGGGGGCTGTGGTGATCTACCCACTGTGGGTGGAGGCTGCAAGGAGCCAGGAGCAGAAACAGGGTGTGTGCCAAAGATAATTTACCTGCCCTGATCATAACCAAAGGAAAAAATTGTTTCTGTGACTGCCATGTATGCTGCAGAAAGGTATCAGACGTCACACATTTAATTTTTCCTTGTACTGGAAGCACTGCACTGACTGCAGGCTTCTAGCTTTTCTGAGCTCTTACTTTGTCCCTTTATTAAACTTTCAAGGAATTAGTGGCATGTAATTCACTACAACAATTTACCACTATTGATGGCTTACATTTATGGCAAGTACTTGCCCTGAGGTTTAGGGAAAAGCATGATCCACTACTGCCAGCAGTCCTTGCCCCACAGGCTGTGCTGCTGAGGGGAGGGGTCTGTGGCACTGGGGCTGCCCAGGCAAGGCAGATGAAGGTCTCTAATCCAGGGCTATTCCCTAAGATCCTTATACAGGGGTGGGAATGGTGGGGGCCTACCCTGTTACAGGCCCTATTATGCTTGGAGTAACAAGTTTTCTGTCACTTTGTGCAGCTGCAAAAAGCTGAAAATATAGTCTTTGAGCTGAATTAGGGGCAGTAATAGGATTACCCTGTTGGCTTTGTAGGGGAAAGCCAGCCTGAACTGGGATATGGCAGCAGGAGCTGGTCTCCACCCCCTTTAGTCTGATCTGCTGCTTCTTATAAGTTCAGTTGGATATAATACTTCAATGTTCTCTGACTGAAATGCTGCAGTGGGCAGTAGTGCAGACCACACTGTGGTGTGTATCATGTAATAACACATGTCCTACTGTACAATGTCAACTAGGGAAGCTACTTGGTATCAGTCAAAAAGGGGAGGGAAAACTATGTCAGGCTCAAGAATTTGATGTGCTGAGTTACCTGGTTACCCGCATGATTTTAGATCCCGATTGTAGTATTTTGCTCAACTGCAAAGCCTCTGACCATGACCCTTCTTCATCCCATTAAGAAAACTACTCAGCTATTTGTGTCAAAAGTTTATTTCACCTCTCAGATGGAAATCTCTGCTGTGAAGGTGGGAGCTGTGCAGTACAGGTCACTCGTCCCTCGCTCGCTGCAGCCAGTTTGGGGAATGCAGAGGCGGCAGAGGGCTGTGCCGGGCAGGGCCGTTTTCTGTGAGCAGAAGTGATGGGCTCCAGCACTGCGGTCTGACACCCTCCTCCCAGTAATTCCCCATTGGAACAACAGGAATAGGAATACTGAGTGAGCCCCACGGCGGGTATTGCTGCTTGGAAGCAGCGAAGCCGCCTTAGCCCCTCCCGGTTCCTCGGGCGGCCGCTGGAGCTCTGGCAGTGCCGGGCGGTCCCGCGGCCAGCAGGGAGCTCCAGCGCCCGCCCGGGGCCGCTGCGGCGGGGGGGGGGGGGGGGG
>VXAY01002772.1:669284-689242 GCA_013399855.1 Oxyruncus cristatus | reverse complement strand
GGAAGCCCTGCCCCGCTCTCTGCTCCCATCCCCGCCCCATCCCGGAGCCGTGTCCCGGCCGGTCCCGTGTCCCGGCGCGGGCAGTCACGGCCCCAAGGGACACGGCCCGAGCCGCCACGTCACCGCCTAACGAGCTCCTCAGATGCCCCTGGAAATGCAGACGGGGAAAGCCGTCTGGATGCGGTAGTCAGTGCCAGGGGCTGCCCAGACAGGCGGTCGGGATCCTTTCCCGTAGGCTTTTCCAGTCCCGACGGGATGAAGAAGACCTGGGCAGCCCGGTCTGACCTAATGGCTGAACCTGCCCAGAGCCAGTGGCCTCCCGGGGCCCCTTTCCCACAGAATTATCCTGTGATCCTGTGACACCAGATCACAAATCCTCCGAGTTTCAGCTGTGCCACCACCCTGGCTGAGTGCTGCTGGTGCTCTGTTAGCAGGTGACGTGAGCAGGACTGGCTGGAAAAGCCATTCCCCTTTGAGCTGTCTGGGGATCCTAAAAACCTTCCTGTTGCACATGGGGATGGGGACTGATCTACCCATTCTAGTACCAGCTGGAGGGCAGAGGTAGGAGACAGACTCTGGGACACAGGACTAGGGGACTCGATCTCCCCACACACACATGAACATTCCCATTAAAAATTTCAATTTCAACAAATTACTAGTATTTGCCAACAACAAACTTCTCAACAGCAAGTTCCCAGCCAGCTCTCAGTCCCAAAGTGCATGTCCCTAGGACACCGGCACTGACGGGAAGGCTTGAGGAGCCACCTCCTTCTCCAGCTGTGCCTGACTCCGAGGCGGTCGCTCCCGCCGGCTCCTCGCCGCAGTCCCTGGCCCGAGGTGAGCTGCCCTGGCACGGTTTCAAGGCCGTCAGCAGGGCTGGTGACACGCTTCATGATATTCCTGCAGGACCGGGATTGGCCCCGCCAGCCACCGCACCCAATATTCCTGCCGCTACACCCCCTCCGTGGGCTGCACCGAGAGGAGTGACTGCAGCTGGGGGACGGGGGACAAGACGGACAGACAGCACTCAGCACCCGGAGAGCTGGGGACTGGAAGGTGTAACAGCGGCGGCAGCTGCCGCTCTGCTTGAAGGCTGGGCACCCCCTGCGCTGCCCTGAGTCCAGGGTTCCTTTCTCTCTGCGGAGCCGCTGCCAGCCCCAGCCCCAGCCCCAGCCCCAGCCCCCCCTCTGACACCTCAGGGGTTTCACCCTGTTGCTTCCACTGCGCTCCNGTGGCAGGCACGGGTGCCTGCGGAGCCGGCCGGCCCTCCCTGCCGCAGAGCAGCGGCAGCTGGGACTCACCTCCCGTAACCCCGCCAGCCGAAATCGGTGCAGCTGAAATTTTCCACTTGAGACACACGCAAGACCAGAATAGATTTCCAGGGTATTCTTTTTTCCCCTGCTACCTAGAAGAACACCAGGACATGCTTTGCAATGTTTGCTTTTAAAACACCCTCCAGATGGCTTTAGGGAGTCCCCACTGCATGGACAGCCCCACAGGCTCCAGGGTGTCAGGCCACTGCTGCCCTGGCAGTCTCAGCTCTTCATCTCATGGGACCATCGAGCCAAGTTCTATGGAGACAAAATGAATTTTTCCACAGAGCTGTTGTGAGGGCCTGCAAGGGCAATGGACAAGTCAGCGGTGCCTGGGCTGCCACAAGCAGGGGAAAGGCAGGAACAGAAGAGGGATTCCCAGCTCCAGCTCAGCCCCCAAAGCAGCATTTTGTTTGGTGGCTTGTAGAAAAAAAAGAAAAAACAATCTGCAGAGCAAAGCTGGTTTAGCTTAGCGCATTTAGCATGCTTCTGCTTCTGCCAAATCCATTTTGCAATCTCCCTGGAGCAAGGGCTCTCCCACTGCTGGTGCTGCCAGAGGGCTGGAGCCTCTTTCCAGTGGTGGCAGGCAGCCCTGCCGTGCACATGGCACACACCCACCTCCATGGGCTGCTGCTGCTCTGCCTGCATCTGCATGGTTGGGGTGCAGCTGCTGTCCACTGAGCCTAAGGCCTTGAAGGATGACACCTGCCCAGGCACTCCTGTGGGGTTCAGCCATTTCAAACCTCAAATCGGGCTGTTAGCAAGTCGAGTCACCTGCAGCCCAGAATCGAAAGGGCAGGCACATAAAGCCCTGCAGCACACTGCTCACACACAGGTCTGGCTCCAGACCTCAGTGCTCAGGACTCGACCTGCTGGTGCCAATCCACTGGGGGCAGGCACATAGGGCTGTGGCTCTGGGCACCAGCCCTGCACAGCCATACAAAGCTGCTCCTGGCCCAAGCAGTCACCGGCAACCACGCTGGATGCAGCTTGAGCAGGAACAAAGTCCTGCCCCCTGTGCCTGGAGGATGCCAGAGCTAGGGAAGTTTCAGAGAAGGTACCTCTGTCTCACATGCCAAGGGCCCCAACATGCACTCACTGAGGACTAAAGCCCCCAGGATGAGATGGTGCAGGAATTCAGACATGCCAGGGCCCAGCACCGCAGCCACAGCCAAGCAGCCGGGCCGTACAGGCACCCGTGTCCTCCACACCCGCCAGCCAGAGCCGTGCACCTGCCAGGGCACAGCAGAAGACCACTCAGGACGTGACAGGGACAGCAGAGAGAGGAGAGAGGGGATGTGGTGCCAGGGGAGTACCCTCTCACACCACAGCCTCACACAGTTCATTATGGTAACTTCCCCACCAGCAGCACCGGGTTTCCCAGGAGCTGGTGCGGGAGGCTCCCTGTGCCATGGACAGCCTGTCTGCCTGGCATGCTGCTCTGGTCATGGAGAGGGCGCAGCTGGGGCGCTCCACCTGCCTGTTCCCATATGATCACATTTTATTTCTATCTGTGACCTTCTCTTGCCTTTCCAGTGACTATTTACAATCCACCAAACTCAGACTGATGTTGTGTCTTCATGCTTCTGGGATTTGTCTCATACTGTAGCAACTTCACCTTAAAACGCATTGTCTTGAAAGCTCTGTATTTGCACCTGTGTTCTACTCAGTGCTGGGCTTTGGGACACTTCTGCGGCATATCCCCAGAACATTCAATAATGCACTTATTTCTTTACCCAGTACAGTTCCCAGCTTCACGCTGCCTGTTCCTGCAAATGAGATCTAAGATGGTTCGTTTCACTTTTAATTCCAAATGAACGACTGCAAGTCCCAGGAGGAGGGTTTCAGATAAGGTGCACAATGGAAGGGTGAAGCTGAGGACATGCACCATGACATAAAGCAGCCTGGTCTGGAATAAGCTCACTCAAACCAGCTGAAGGCCCTGACAGCGAGTCAGAAGGCATTGTTTCAGCATTAAGCAGTTTGTCAATACTTTTCAAAGAAATTCAGTTTCTGCATGAGGGTCTCTTAAACAAGGAGCAGAACTGTAATGCTCCAGATGGAAGCACAGTGTTTGGCTTGGTACCTAGTTTGTAATTCACATAGAGTGTCTCTTGTCTATAACTGGCAGGATAGGAAGAGCAGAGACAGGCCTGTTAAATGATTCCAACTTCTGCTGGATGTTTTAAAATCAGTGATCACAGGGTTTCACAACAAATTTCTAAAAGGTCCTTTTGCTGTGGTTCACAGGCCATCCTGTGCCCAAAGGAGGAAGGTGACGTGGTGGTTTGCTCTCTTCCTGTTAAGGGAACTTTCCTGTCTGACCATTCAGGAGCCACTCTGGGAGTCTCACTCGCATCACCCCAAACTTCAACTGCCGAAACTGAAGCCCCTTTGCAGTGAGTGGCTCCAGTGAGATGAGGGGTGCCCCACTTGACTCCCTACACACACCACTCTCACACAATCTCTGTCTGGATCCTGGGTTTCCTGTAACAGAATCTCAAACGTCTGGTTCCTTTAAGCATCTTAATCATGGTACAGAAACAACAGCTTGAGAGGTATCTGTGGGGAGGGACCCCCAGCAAAGAGATCCCTGGGCTTTTCTACCCTCACAGTCTGCCCACCCCCTCTTCACGTGCCTTGCACACACCTCTTGGTCCAACAGTGATATTTGGTCTGGGGTCTTGTTGTTCATTGGGCCCTTTGCAGTCCATGGGTGACTGTCCACCCCGCGCTCAGCCGGCGCCGCAGGTCTCTGTGTGGGGAAAGGCTCATGGCTCGACTCCTGTGAGCAATTTACCCCCACCCAGGGCACAATGAGCAGCTTGCACACCCAACTACCAGCACTAGGTGTATTCCCCAACATCCTTCAAGCCCCTCCAGAGCTGGCATGAGTTATGCCTGCCAGCGCTCCCGAAGGATGACGGATGCAGCCATGAGTTGTCCCTCCCTGCACATGCTGTAGGTGCTTTCAGCTCACAGCAGAGACTTGTCACAGTATCACAGAATATTCCAAGTTGGAAGGGACTCGCAAGGATCATCAAGTCCAGCTCTTATGTGGCCCATATGGGGACTGCACGCTCCACCTTGGCATTATTAGCACCTTGTTCTAACCAACTGAGCTGGTCTCAGGGTTCTCCTACCCATAGCAGAGCTGCTGGACACTCTCTGTGCCTCTGGCAGAATGCAAGGCTGCTCTTGCGGCAGGCCACAGAAGGAACAGGGCCCAAGAGGAGGGATGATGCCTCCAGGCTGCTCCACGGCCACTTCTGTTCATCCAAAGTCAAACCAGAACATGTCTGTGAGCATGCAATGGGAGCATGTCCTCAGCCTGGCAGTGTGAGCCCTGCCCAGCTTACACCCACAGCAGGGACCACAGACATCCGGGACAGCCACAGGCTCCTCTCCTGAGCGTCACTGGGGCCACGTGCCTGGCTACTGTTAAAGAACCAAGAAGGAGTGCAGGAGAAGGTGCTGGTGCTCCTCGTGAGTACTCAGCCCCTTTACTCACAGGGACAGCTGCAGGGCAAGCAGTCCTTCCAGGGCTCAGAGTCTGACCTGTTATCTCTCGTTTTTGAAGCCAAGAGGAAATGGCAGGGAAAGCACCTTCAATAAACTGCTGGGGACAAGTGAGTATTTTCTTTCACAAAACACCTGCACCATTTCCAGCATTTGCAAGCAAAACTAAATCTGAGGTCCATGGCATTTCAACACACAAAAGTAACGCAAGTTAATGTTCAAAAACCCATCTAAAACTTTCAGCATCTTCCTTTGTATGCGCCTAAAGCACAGCCAGTCCCTTGCTCACTCTGAGAATAAGCAAATTCCCAAGTTCTGTTTATTTCAGCATATTATTGCCAAGGAAATCCTCTCCTTGGTGAGAATGAAACTGGAAAATGTCACCCTAAACCAGAAGTCAAACCCCTAAAGAGTGGCAATGATATCCAAGTCAGGTCTGAGGATGGGCTTGTTTTCCCACACTTAGGCTTGCTCCAGCACGAGGCAGTGCATCAGCTCACTTCCTTCTATCACTCAGGCAGCTCAGAAAGGCAACACCGACCCTGCGCAGCCCAGAACTGTGCTGGGTAGCCCTGCTAACAGTGCAAGTGTCCACCTGACCAGAGCCGCTTACACTACTCGCACTGGCCTCCCCCACAGTGGGAGTCGATGGTTTAATTGCAGCAGAGCAGCTGGGAGGGCGCTGGGAGGGAACACCCACGGCTGCAGCTCCTCCAGGCTTCCCGCAGCACCTTGTTAGATATGGAGAGTGGCGCAACAAGCCGCCTTGGGAAGCAAAAACGAGACAGGCTGTGCTTTCCTCTTCCTGCCCGGACAAAACTGCCTGTGCAACACGAGAGCTTCCCGCTCGGCACGCACGTAAACAGAGCACCCGCGGCCCCTGCAGCCTTTCACCTACTCCACTCTGTTTACAGATTTCACTCCTCGCTTTTTTCCCACCGCTGCAAACCAATACCTGAGTGTGTGCGGGTGTTGCACTTGGCAGGGCCATGAGGTGTTCTCCTGACACACATCTGAGGCCAGATATGTAACTGTGCTGCTGAGAGATTTAAGATGAGAAAACTTTTCCAGGACATTTAAGCTGTACAAATAATCATAATAAGAGGCCTTCTTAAATGTGTAGGTTTAGTCCTGACAAGCTCCTTTCTGCTCTACTCGTACAAAGTATAGACGGACTGTGACTTAAGAGCTTCCTCAGTAAACAAAACAGTAAAAGAGTAAAATAAACTAATATGTCTAGAAAAACAAATGCTTCTCAAAATTCCACTTAAACACATTTTTATTTTATGGCAGCAAGAAAGGAGCACTTAAAATTATTTTAACAGGGAAAAGGTCTTACCCCAATGTACTAAAATAAGCAAAGAATTATGGCTGAGATTTTAAAATCTGCCTAAGGGATTCAAGTCTCCAAAATAAAACAAACAAAGTGAGCATCCAAATCCTTTGAGCAGCCTCAAAAATCCTTCTATCCATGTGCACGGGGCCATGTGGATAAATTACATAGAGTTGCAAAGACTTGGCACGTCTTTCCCCAAAGCAACCGTTTCAAGGGATTCTGAGTACACAAATACATAAAAATTAACTCTGGTGAGCTGCGGTATTTGAAAGAGTGCTCTGTTGGTCTATCATACGATCTAATCAATACTCATTGTTTATTCAACAAGAGTAAATTTAACCCAAAAATTTCTAAAGTCTCAAGCTCTCCAACACTCAGTGCCAGCAGGATTATTTAAGGGCACTCACCCAGAGTTACCAAATAGCCCTGCAGTAACCAAACAGAGCCACACACCATTTGAGTTTGGGCTGCCCAGGCCCTGTGCTAATAATAGTCATCCTAAAGAGGGGAGAGGGGTCTGGGCAAGCAGGGCCACACACAGGGTCTGCTCCTAAAAAACATGGCTTTCCTGTATCATCTGTGTCATCCTAATTCTGGTCCATAAAGCTTCCTTCAGCACAGGTTGCTCTGCTGTGTTTTGACTGCAAGCGTTCACAACACCTCCAGTTGCTCTTACATGAAATTGGAGCCTTTAATTCACCGCTCACAAGGAAACAGATCCAAACTGTGACAGGTTGACAATATGTGATAATACAGCTCCCATGGAACACAAAGTACAGGGGTTAGAGAAGGGGGTGTCACACCAGCTTCTGGAATTCCCAGAACCTCACCAGGAGTGAGAAGTCATGGGAACCTGAAGTCCTCTGCCTGATCAAGGAGCAGGCAAAGCTGTCTGAAGAATTGTTACAGATGGTATGTGTTCCAGAGCACTAGACATTATATCGTACAGTATATATATATATATCATATATATAGCTTATATCGTACACTGTCTCATGGGGCTGACCTGAATTTGAGGTGAACATCAAAGCTTCCTGAAGAAAAAGGAAACGAAAGGGCTTCCTCCTTTTTAGCATACTCATATTCTAACACCAGTTCTGGCCAGTACTCACTGACTGTGAACAGGACCCACAAGGGTGCCATCCACCAGTGCGTCCAGGTTTGTGCAGTGAAGGCTGAACACACCGGCAGAACAGAAGTGTGGAAAATATGACCCACCTTATCTGAAAAAGCCTTCTGTAGGCACAAGAACCCTCACTTGCTGCTTTCTCTTCCACACACACTCATATTGATGCTGGAAATGTCCTTTTTTGGAAGGACCCTGAAGACAGTTCCTAGTAAGCACACAACCCTGATTGTGCAGGGCAGGACACAGCTGTTTTCTGATCATGAAAACTGTTCCAGCTGCAAAACAAACACATGTACACACACAGACATTACAATACCAGTGTTTTTTTTACAACTGGTGCCATCAAATAAATGAAGAGGGTCTTCAGGACCATCTTGAAAGCCTCTTAAAACTAACTAAAGCATCTTTAACTGAAGCATCTTGTTAACTTCCTGAAACTAACAACTAGATGCAAACTTTCTTCTGGTAGACATCTCTCTCTCATTCTGCCTTTCAGTCCTTGCTCAAAACAGTTCACTGCACTGCAATCAACAACCGAAGAATCACACTCTCTTTATTTCTGCCAAGTATCTGCATTTTCAGTCCCTAAACACAGGAAGATTGAATAGCATTTTGCAAGAATAATTTTATCCTTCCACTATGGCAAACCAGATGGGTTTTTTTCACCAGCACCTGTGAAAAGGCTTCCTGGAAGTTCATGATGGAACTGAACACATTAGTTAAGCTTCAGCCATTCCTTTTTGTGTAGAAATAGAGCTTACCTGCAAAACCCACCTCAAGCTAACTCAGCAACAGGAGGAGACCAGCAAAATGTTGAAACTGAAAGAAAAACATTTCACAGAACCAAACAGTTCTGGAAGTAGTGAGAAATTAATGCCAATTCTCCCCTGGGAGAATGGAACTTGTTATACACAGGCGGTGTCCTGACTTCTTAAATTATTTTTAAATACAAGTTACACTTATGAAAACCAAAGGGATCACAAAGCTTTGACCCCAGTCTTACGGCTTCACCCAAAGAGACAGACCCAGGGGACAAAGAATAGATTAATGATGGACTAGTACATTTCTGAAAAACCCAGAGGAACAGAGCCACTGCCCTTGCGCAGACCAAACCTCTGAGAGATGGTGACAGTCAGCTGCAGGATAAAGGCAACCAAGCTGTTCCCTGAGGCAGCTGCTCTGGGACAGCCTGGTTCCCAGGGTCTGAAACTGTCCTCTCTGTCCCCCATCCCAATAGCTACAGTATACCTTCTTATCCACTTCCTTTGTGCCCTTGCAAGACCTTAAGCCTTTTTCAGCTTCCCGTAAATTTGAGTCCCCACCACAGCATCTCCTCTCTCCCCGCAGTGTTTACCCAGGTCTCTCGGCAGCAAAGGTCAGTCTGTGCTATGTTGGAGCTGCAGACACACATGTGAACACCTGCATGCCAAGCAGCCAGTAAACAGGCAGGCCCGAGCTCACTCTGTCTGTCCCTCCACGAAACTCTCCTCTGCCCAGCTGATGGTTCTCGGTGGCCTTGTGGGCACTCATGGTGGAATCCACCTCACCCTGCCTGCTTTGTAGTCACTCACTGGGGTAGTTGCCCAGGCTCCCATTACTGGCACGGCAGATAAGACTCAACAGAGCTCAGAATGTAATTCATTCCACATCACGGAAAAACGCAACATGCTTGAACCCTGTGGTTTACATTTATTAGCACTTCACTGACTATAAAAAGAGCTATAAAAACAGATGTTTGTGTCAATCTTCAGTGAACTCCACCCATAGTGACTCTGGCTACATTTACATACGCTTTGCTGTTGGAACCCAAGAACAACTTTGGGCCCAGGGTCAAACAGTGCAAACTGGCTCAATTTCCCACTGCTCACAACAAGGGTCCTTTGGGGCAGATGATTTGCACCCACAGAAAAGATGAACGGGAGCATGTCAGCCCACGGCCCACCTCCCCAGGCCTCCTTGGCTTCCCATGCCTGTGCACTCACCATGCTCCACAGCCTTCCAAGGCTCTTTTGCAACAGACATGTGTCTACACATTTACACCCTTCCAAACATTGACCTCATCTGCTGTCTCTTCTTCCAGTCATGGAGAGGAGACTTTGGCCAAGGGAGACAGCAGTCACAAGTTCAGATTGATGAGGTCTTCATGAGGCTACCAGCCAGCCCTTTAACTACAGCACATCACTCACAGGGTCCCCATCTCAACAGGCCACGGAATCACCCCTTGGAGGCTGGCAGGCCCTGCAGAGTCATGGGTACCATAACCAGCTACATGGGCTCAGTCTGCATCACAGATCCTATTGGGAAAGCATATCCTGCCCACAACAGACAATTCTAGATTCCCTGAGGTCAGGATGCCACTCTGCACATCACCTCAAACAAGGCCCACACTGTACCTCTCCTTCTTACTGTGTATTGTAGTTTAACCCCACCTGGCAACTAAGGACCATGCAGCCACTTGCTCACTGCTCCTCCTGCCCACTGGGATGAGGAAGAGAATCAGGAAAAAAAGGTAAAACCTGTTAGTTGAAATAAGAACAGTTTAATAATTAAAATAAAGTAAAATATGATGATGATTATAATAATAATGTAAAAATCATAATAACAGTAATGAAAAGGGAGAGAACAAAAAGAGCTATAAATAAACCCCAAGGAAGACAAGTGATGTACAATACAATTGCTCACAACCCCTGTCCAACACCCAGACCATCCCCATGCAGCTTCCAGCCAACTCCCCACAGTTTATGTATTGAACACGACATCCTGTGGTATGGAACATACCTTGATCAGTCCAGGACAGCTGTCCTGGCTATGCTCCCTTTGAGCTTCTCGTGCAGCTCCTCACTGCAGGGCAAGGGCAGCTGAAGAGCCCTTGATTTCGGGTATGAACTACTAGCAACAACTAAAACATCAGGGTGTTGTCAAGAGTATTCTCATCCTAAATCCAAAACACATCACTGTACCAGCTACTGGGAAGAAAATTAACTATGCCAGTCAAAACCAGGACACTGTGGCTCCCGCAGAGTGAATGTCCGTAGGACCAAGGATGAGCTGTGGGACAGACATGACTCTCCAACAGTGAGCTTCAAGCCCAAAGTGCATATCTCCTAGAGAGAGCTGCAGGAATGAAGTGCATGTCCCCAAAATTTTGCAAGAGCAAAGTGAGACACAGAGGAGAATTCAGGGAGCAGCTGGATGCTGGCACCATGCTGCCCGGCAGGTGGTTGGTATGCACGGCACATTGCATAACCGGCACACTCTACAGCTACAGCTGGGATCTTCAAAGTCCAGCGGTTGGGAACATTTGATGAAAATCTTTGATCAAGTTTTTCTGGTCATGAGGGCAACCCCACTGATGGGGATTCTCTCCCTTTGGTCTCTGACAAAGCCAACACTGTCCCTGCACATTGTGCATTTGGAGAGTAAACAGAGATCTCCTTGCAGCCCCTCATGTCAATCTGAGAACACAGTGAAGTTACTTGCACGGAGGAACACCAAAGCTGGCTTTCAGGAAGGCTCCTGTTTTTAAAGTAGAATTGCTTAATCCTTATTTTGCTGCCAAGAGACTACATGAGCAGCATGTGGCTCTTATGACGTCTCTTTAAATGAAACACAAGGCCTCGATCTCCACAGGTCCCACAAGTGTGTCTGTCCTCTGCCCTTAGTTCCTGTGAAATCTTAAGAAAATTAAAGAAACCAATTACTAATAGCAAGTGGATTGCTTAATAGCATGCCAGTGTTGTGTTTTGTACCATGATGCCAAGGGTGTGGTATATGAGCCAGGCATTTGGCAAGAGACAGCAGCGGAATATGGGAGAGCTCAAGGCCTGCCAGCACATACAGGAGTGTATTGGGTGCAGGGAGCCAGCTGGATGCAGTTTAGTCTGTATCACATGTAGGACACTTTTTCACATTCATTTTCCTATCTAGAGATTATTTGTTTGCCTGAATATAAACAAAGAGGTATGCAGTAGGATCAAATATTAGCATCAACAAATTAACACTGCAGGAGCTATTAACACCTCTATCTCATCTGTCATATAGGGCTGAAACTAATCTATAGGTCAAAAATAATTAAAGGTAGATTTAAAGAAAAGAAGGACCTTCAATCACAGGACTTCTGTCAAAAGACCTGTCATGGTTTAAACCCGCCAGCAACTAAGCACCACACAGCTGCTTGCTTAATCCCCAGCAGTAGGATAGGAAGAGAATCAGAAAAGTGAGAAAGCTTAGAGGTTGTGATAAAGACAGTCTAATAGGAAAAGCAAAAGCCATGCACACAAGTAAAACAAAACTAGGAATTCATTCACCCTTCCCCATGGCCAGGCAGGTGTTCAGCCAGGGTTCCATTAAATGTAATGGTGACTTCAGAAGACTCCAAGTCATTCCAATCATCCTCCCTTTCTTCTTCATCCCCCAGCTTTATATGATGGACGTGATGCTGTATGGTCTGGGATGTCTCTTTGGTCAGCTGGAGTCAGCTGTCCTGGCTGTGTCCCCTCCCAACTCCTAGTGCACCTCCAGCACCCTCGCTGGTGGGGTGAGGGGAGAAGCAGAAAAGGCCTTGACTCTGTGTTAGTGCTGCTCAGTGATAACAAAAACATCCATCTGTTATAAACACTGTTTTCAGCACAAATCCAAAACACAGCCCCAAATCTGCTACTATGAAGAAAATTAAATCTATTCCAGCCAAAACCATCACTTTCTCCCCCCACTATGTAGGGACCTGACCATGACATTCTATGGTATGGAATATTCCTTTGGCCAGTTCAGTCAGTTGTCCTGGCTGTGCTTCCTCCAGGCTTCCGTGCAGCTCCTCACTGGCAGAGCATGGGAAACTGAAAAGTCCTTGACTTACAGTAAGCACTACTTAGCAACAACTAAAACATCAGTGTGTCATCAACACTATTCTCATACTGAATCCACAACACAGCACTGTACCAGCTACTGGTAAGAAAATTGACTCTATCCCAGCCAAAACCAGGACAATACCTTTAATGGGAGGTATGGAAATGCTTTTACTTGTGTTAGGAGGAAAGGAAAAGCTGTCTCTGCTGACTTGTCCATTTATATTATAATGCCATATAACATCATCATCTCATCTCCTTCATACCTCCAGGATTTAGCCCATCAGAGGAATTTTTGAAATGCAGCAGCCATTAGGTCACTGTGTAACAAGCAAATTCTGTTCTGGCATGAAAAAGCACACAAATGTGTTTCTAAGGCTTCCATTGGGAAAAACAGTTATTTGATAGGTGCCTTTGTTAGCTACACAAGCTCATTCTACAATGCTTAGAGGCTGTTTGCTTCTCATCTTACTGGATGACAGTTCAGCTCCTAAGTATCTGATTTTGATAGCAGAATTTCAAACTGATCAGTTAGGTTTTTATACTGAATAGCTTTAATAAACCATAACACTGGGAAAACTCTAAATATAATAAATACACCATTCCAAGAGATGGAACACACAGACCTGTATGTTATCCTCACAAGCAGAAAACATTCTCAGTTGTGTTTTCTGATATTTTCCAAGTTCTGTCTGCAAACAAACATCACTTGTCACTTTGCCATACTCTTCCTTAGCTCTCCAAAGGTATCCATGTTGTTGTGGAATGGCAATCTCCACACAATACAACAATGCTGCCCTTTACTGGAGGTATCACCAGAACCACCAGCATTGCACAAGTGAAGAAGGACGACACAAGATACTAAACAAAAATGAACACACAGTCACACCACGTGAAGTGAAATAGGAAGCATACTTTACATTGAATGAATCAACAAATCATTCCAATTTTAATTCCTGATTTCCACTACAGAGGATTCACAGGATTTCTTGGACCAAGACATGCAATGAGTATGTGACTTGGCTGGCTTGAGCTGACCAGACACCTGTTCTGCCTGAGCTTCCAGAAGGACAGATGGGAAGCAGGGCTATAGCTGGTTCCACCATGCTGTACATCCTGTACAGCCACAGGACCTGAGGAAAGTTCTAGCTGGCAAACAACCTAACCCTTAACTGAAGGAACTGAATATAAAACCTCTCACAATTTTTAGTGTGTACTGAAGTGATCATTTACTTACCTAGAAACTTTCTGCCCTGAGAAAAATGGTCACCTATACCACAGTCTGAACATGAAACAGTTGCATATCAGAGGTTAAAAATACCCCTTGATATACTGTCATGAGAAGTGGAAAATATCTCTTGCTTACTGCTATATAGAATCCAGAGAGTTTAGGATAAAGGAGCAACTTAAAACACTTTCTTAATTCCACATACCAAAGCCAAGATAAGCCACAGATAACAGAGCTGTTTCTTAAGAGCAGGGTGAAATTCAGCAGACCGGAGTTTCACCTAACTTAGCTTCAGTCCTTCGACTGCAGTTACAAAGTAATTTACCTGCCATGTTGCCAATTTTCTTCTCTAATTTATTGTCCTAATCCCATGACAATTTAGCTTTCCACATCAGAATACGATGCTCCCTCCCTGAAAGCGTTCACCACCAGGCTGGATGGGGCTTTGAGCAACCTCGTCTAATGGAAGGTGTCCATGTCCGTGGCAGGGGGGTTGCAACTAGATGGTCTTTAAGGTCCCTTCCAAACCAAATCATTTTATGACCTGCAGGCTGGACAAGTGTTTTTGGGGAAAATTTAAACTTAATATATAGTATAATAGGCACACATAAATAACCCAAAAGTGCTTAACAGTCAAACTCCTAAAAGTCTTCACAAGGAAAAATAAAAAAACAAAACACAAAAAACCCCCCTAGACATGTCCATTTCCTCCTGGGCAGCATAAAACCACATCCCCAGCTTCTCTGGGAAACTGAATGGAAAATACTTGTAAATTGACAGTGATCCTTTAGCTGCTTCCAGTGATTGCCAGAGAAAATCAGCTTCACTGAAAACAGCTCACTTGCCAAAAAGGAGTTTCTCTTACCTGCCCTTGGCTACATTAGGGGTGTTTGAGGTTTCCCCTCACCCCACCAGGCTGTCTCCTATGGTAGCAGTGCAAACAGCAGTGCTGCTAACAGCCTCTGAAGCTTTCCACTGAGCAGGCACGGCAGGACTGGAACTGTGGTGACTCAGGAACAGCCACAAATGCTCCAGAGACAAAGAGCCATGAGCAATACTGTGTAAAATGCACGCACACAGAAACTGGGGTGAGTATCATGTACAGCTGGGAAGGAACATGGCACTGCCAGGAAAACAGGAATTGCTCCATCTGGTAATCAATCAGACTGGCAAAGCAAACTAAAACCCATGACTGAAATCTTAATGACAAAGTTCTGTTTTTCAGTTGGTACTCTAATAAGCAATTGCAGAACCAGGACAAAACAGGTTTTCCCTAAGGTTAGGATATGTGAGGAAAATGGGGCACGAAGAAGGGAAAAGAACTTGGGAGATGAACAAGGAGACAAGCCTCCTTGTTGCTGATTATACACTCCCTCTCCCCAGTTATCTGATATACAAAGCTCTGCAACTGCTGTCTGTAGCAGCAGAGGTATTTTCCTACTTATCAATAAATGAACAGGAGCAGTAGCAGGCATGCCAGGAAAAGATAACAGCCCCACACTGTACAACCCTCTCTTGCCCTGGACTTGCTGTCTGCTGCCTCCGGCCCTCCTTCCGCCCCCTCTGCATTCTCCGTTTGCTCCCTTCCTTCCGTCCTTCCTCTCATATTCCCCAGCTGCCATTTCAGAGCTGCCTTTGCCTGGCCACCCCCTCAGCCTCAGCTGCTTTCAGACACCCACCGCATCGCTCTGCATATGAAAATGAGCCGTCACATTTTCCAGCCTCTGAAGCAAGAGATTATTTTTGGGAGAGGTGGTTTTGACAGTTCTGCCCTGCAGTTCACAGGCAGAGCACGGGGCAGGGGAAGAAGATGAGGGAAGGTACAGCAGTTGAACACACATGTGGGGCTCCTGGCTGTGCACTCAGAAGGGACCAAAGGTCTCTGGGGGGACACAAAGCTCCCATGGACTATGGGAGTCAAGGAACAGATAAGTCTCCTCACTTCCGAGGGCTGCTCTTGCCCAACCCCAGGCCAGCTACCACGGAGATGACAGTTGAGGCTGCTTGAAGAGGACAGGCACAGCAAAGCCTCTCTCCACCCTCTCACAAGAAGTCCTTCACCCCACCTGCATCCCGATCTCCCACACCACCAGGCAGCCTTTTACAGAGCCCATATTTCCTGACAAACCCAGACCTCATCTGAAGATCTGACCTAAAGGTTCTGAGGAGGGAAAACGTAACAGGATTTTGACCTACCAGTCCAACCCCAGCCCTTTCCGTGCAGCTGGTCAGTGCAAAATGCAAAACCTGCAGGACCAGAAGGTCCTGTGCACCAGGATAGCAGCAGAGGCAGACAAGCACTGACATGGTGGAAACAAAGCCCAGGGGTGAGAGGAGACTCTCACACAAGGAGAACGAGCAGGAGGCTTCCCGAGTAACCGGACTTCTGACTGCAGAGGCACAGCTGCAGAGGGCTGTTTTGGAAATTAAAGTTGAAACAAACTGTTTTAAAGAAGCAAAGAAAGAGGGCAGCTGGGGAGGCAGGGCTGGGAACACCATGGGATGGAGTGGCTGGAGGTGTCAGTGGAGGAGGAATATATTAGGGAGGATCCAGAAATGGCTGAGAAGGTGGCAGGATATGAATGGCCATAAGTGGTGCGGAGCAGGCTTTGGCAGGTGCAGGTTATGGGAATGGCCACAGGGAGAGGCTTTCATGGAGCAAAAACAATACAGATGTCATGGGAAGGAAGATGCATTAAGAAGTTCACTTCACAGAAACCAAGAGAGATATGGCCAAAACTCCAAAATATTTACAACAGCCTTGCTCAGTGTCCCCCGAAACTCATCCCTATGACAAATCTAAAAGGCACATGATCCAGCTCAAACATCGCTGTGCTAATTTCTTCATCTTTCCATTTTATATGAAATAATTGTATTCCCTCCAAAGAGCACTTCTGGAACATTACTACAGAATCATCTTAACTTCCTCAAACAGTCCAGCACATACCTCCAACAGCTTGCCATAGCAAGCAAACTAAAAATGGCAACAGTATTTCACATTACAGACTTTTGTTCATGTTGGCAAGTGGGTTTTTAACACTAAAGCTCTAACTATATCAGTAAAACCATTGCATGACATACAGGTAAGGGTGAAAAAGGTGACAATTTACTGATGAATGTACAGGAGGAGGAAGCTATTAGTTTTGTGAGTGAATTTATCACATAAGTTTAAACTGTAATGCCGGTGCAACTTTTACAGATTTAGTTTTAGGGGCAATAGTATGCTTCAAGTGAGAATTCAAAATGTTTTAAATAAAACCAGTTACAATCACAAAAAACATGATAGAACTTACTATAAAAACACAGAATTTCACCAAGAAGTATTGAGTATTAGTTCCACGACCTTTATTTCAGCCAGGGTGGATGCAGGCAGATGCACTTGTGGGCCAAGAGTTCACAGACCTCACCTGACAGTAGCACCTTTTAGCAAAGGACAGCAAGTTCTGGGAGCCAAGCAACCATGTTATCAACACTTTTCCCCTGTTCATTTCAGTGTGAAATACAGAGTAAACACACTTTCTCCTGTTAAGACACCGAGAGATTTGGGATCCAGTGGATAATTTGTAAACAACTGTTTGCTACTAGTAGTGAAAGGGATTTGGATCATCCTGAAGTGAAGTCTCTTTTGGGAATTCCCTCTAGATAAGGCAGTCAAGCCAATCTGTGCTTGCAGGGATCTTGTAACATCTGTCCAAAAGGCAGGCAGATACCCACAGGCTGAGTAACAGAAAGAGAAGAGGGGAGAATGCAGATTTCCCTCTGTCACATGGCATGTTTTCCTAGAGGTGACAATCGGGAAAGCTGAAGGAGTAAGGAGAAAGAGATCCCACCACAGGCAGCCTGGTGCAAGGGGGCATAGAAGGAGGGCACGTCCCAGCAGATGTGTCCAGAATACCAGTGTGAAGCCAAATAACAGAGATTTCAGCTGTACAGTGTATCAGTGGAAATACTGGATTTTAAGCAATACCAAAAAAAAGTGTCTTCTTGAGAATGAAATTACCACTCTTCTGTCAATACTCATCTTTGAATTGATTAAGTATTACTTTAAATTACATACATATGTGGTCATGTTTTCCAATATTTATATCATCATTCTACCTTTAGGCTGAAGAAACTGCTCATTTCTTGCAGGGTTTTTTTTTTTTTCACTTTCAGACATAATTAAACACTCTGGGAGGCTTCCAGGCAAGCGGGACACGTAGGAGGACATCACCTGCTGTCAGACTCCTTCTGTCAATTGGGATTGGTTGACAAGGGGAAGAAGAATTAAACAGAATGAAAGAATACTGGACCATGACACCATTGGAAAGGGGAAGGACAGGAAGTCACAGAACCAATTAGGTTGGAAAAGGCCTCTAAGATCATTGAGTACAACCTATGACCAAACATCACCATGTCAACTAGACCATGGCACTAAGTGCCACATCCAGTCTTCCTTGAGCAGTCCATTCCAGTGTCTAATCCTTTCTAAGAAATTCTTCCTAATGGCCTATCTAAACCTCCTCTGGCATAGCTTGAGGCTGTGTCCTGTCATCCTGTTGCTTGTTACCTGGGAGAAGAGGCCAGTCCCACCTGGCTACCACCTCCTTTCAGGTAGTTGCAGAGAACAATGAGGTCTCCCCTGAGCCTCCTCTTCTCCAGGCTAAACAACCCCAGCTCCCTCAGCCTCTCCTCAATAGGACTTACTCTTTAGACCTTTCACCAGCTTCACTGCCCTTCTCTGGACTCACTCCAGCACCTCAATGTCCTTCCTGAACTGGACACAGGATTTGAGGTGTGGCCTCACCAGTGTTGAGTTCAGGGGAAGAATCATTTCCCTGGTCCTGCTGACCACAGTATTTCTGACACAGTCCAGGATGTCACTGGTCTTCTTGGCCACCTGAGCACACTGCTGGTTCATGTTCAGCTGCTGTCAACCAGCACCCCCAGGTCCTTTTCCATCAGGCCATTTCCCAGCGACTCTTTCCCAGGTCTGTAGTGCTGCCTGGGGTTGTTGTGGCCAAAGTGTAGGACTCTGCATTTTGCCTTACTGAACCTCATACTTTTGGCTTCAGCCCAAAGATCCAGTCTGTCCAGATCTCTCTGCACAGCCTTCCTACCCCCCTGCAGATCAACACTTGCACCCAACTTGGTGTCATCTGCAAATTTACTTGATTCCCTCATCCAGATCATCAATAAAAATATTAAACAGGACTGGGCCCAACACTGATCCCTGGGGGACACCACTAGTGCCCAGCCACCAACTGGATGTAACTTCACGCACCACCACTCTCTGGGCCCGGCCCTCCAGCCAGTTCCTAACCCAGCACAGAGTGCCCCTGTCCAAGCCCTGGGCTGCAGTTTTTTCAGGAGTGTGCTGTGGGAGACGGTGTCGAAGGCTTTGCTGAAGTCCAGACAGACACATCCACAGCCTTCCCCTCATCCACCAGGCAGGTCACCTGGTCATAAAAGTAGATCAGGTTGGTCAGGCAGGACCTGACTTTCCTAAACCTATCCTGGCTGGGTTTGATCTCTTGATTGTCCTGTATGTGCTGTGTGATGGCACTAAAGATCATCTGCTCCATAACCCTGCCAGGCACCGAGGTCAGACTGACAGGTCAGACTGATCCTGTAGTTCCCCGGATCTTCCTTCCAGCCCTTCTTGTGGATGGGCATCACACTGGCCAACCTCCAATCATCTGGAACCTCCCTGGTCAGCCAGGTCTGATAATAAATGATGGAGAGCGGCTTGGTGAGCTCTGCTGACAGCTCCCTTATCACCCATCCGGTCCCATAGACTTGTGAGCATCTAAGTGGCACAGCAGGTCCCTAACTACTTCCTCCTAGATTACAGGGGATCCATTCTGCTCCCATCCCTGTCCATCAGCTCAAGAGCCAATTGTCCTGAGGATGACTGGTCCTACCATTAAAAACTGAGGCAAAGAATGTGTTTGAAAAAAGGGAAAAAAAGAATAAGAACGAATGAGCGAGTGAGGCTGCACTGCCTAGGAGGAGGAGGGGAGATCTCTTAAGTGAATCTGAATAAGTAGGAGAAATGGAACTCAACCATAACGAAGCATCAACAGCATTTCTAGGGCAGAGCCCCACTCACAGCTGCAGCCTGGCTCCGAGCCGGCTTCCCAGCTCCCTGACACACACCGCCGCCCTTTCTGCTCTCATTAAAACTTTCCGACGGGAAAAAGAACCCGCCTTAAACCCTGCACATAGCAGAATGTGTAGCACGGCTCTCGCCCTCCTGTCGCGCCGCAGCCTGCGGGGTACCGCGATTAGCGGTGACCCGGCGGAGCCGCAGCTGCTCTCGAGCCAGCCGGGAGGCAGCGGGCGGGGGACCCACGGGGCCGACCTGCCCGGGGTCTCCCTCGGGCTGGGCTCTCTCTCGCAGCTCCTGGCGGCAACAGTGACTTGGCCTGACGCGGCCAGCGCCGGGAGCCCCGGGGCAGACCTGGGGTGTTCCAACGCGTGGCAGCGACCACACACCCCACCCGAGCCCGGGGGTGCTGCCAGGACACAGCCGCGTGTCCCCGGGCGCGCCCAGCCGAGGGGATGGGCTGGGAAGGCTCGAGCAGGTCGGACCGACCGCGCCGCCCTC
>VXAY01002772.1:618882-667815 GCA_013399855.1 Oxyruncus cristatus | reverse complement strand
CTCCAAGTTGGTGGATTCCTTGCATGTGTGCGAGAGACCCTTTGAGTGAGTATTTTCCAGAACATTTTTGGTAGCTAATACCTTTTGAAAAAGAATGTGCATCATTTGATTGTTTGAGTGGTCAAAATCAGTCCCAGTGCGGTCCTTTCTCCCATGCCAAAATAAGCACAGTGCTGAAGGCTGTGTCCAAAGCGAAAATGGACGGAGGGTGGAATGGTGGAGAAAGTTTTGATTTACTTTTTTCGGAGGGGATAAAGATTTTTCTTAAGCTCTCAGACACAGCTCTTGTAAAGTGGAATAACGTTAGCATGCTTAAATCCAGAGGAGTCCTTTTGTCTCAAGAAAGTGTGTAATTTCCACCTGATGGCCAGATTTCCCCACTAACAGCTTCATAAAAATATTATATAAATAAGAAAGAAGGCAGGAAAAAACAGGCACAGCAAGTGTATTTGTCTTGCACGGGTTGTTCTGTTTGTTTCTTATGATGCCTTCTTAATAAGCAAACTGCAAAATATATAATTGCAAAAAATATGTGTAACTGCAAAATACTCAAACTTATCATCAAGTTTAAAGTTTCCTTTATTCCTCTAACCAAAACAGGAATAAGAAATGGAGATGATGACTGAGAAGCAGAGAGATACTAGGTACTTCTGGAACAATACACCTGAAAAAAGTGATTATGAGGCTGTAGAAGCCCTTATTTCCATGAGTTGCAACTGGAAATCAGACTTCAAGAAACATGCAGAAATGAGGCCTATAACCCCAGCATCTGACATGTCAGAGGAAAGTGATGAAGCTTTGCTTCCTGGAGTAGCAGACTTCAATATGATACCAGCATTTGTAAGTTTTTGAATTCATATGTGTGTGTGCCTGTTTGTAACAAATAGTGTGGCGATGTGTTGTTAACGTGCCCCCTTTGTTGTGTCTCTCTCCCCTGCACAGTGCCTGACACCACCCTACAGCCCTTCCGACTTCGAGATGTCACAGGTGATCCATCCGCTCAGCAAGTCACTGCCTGAGACTGCCAAGCCTCCTCTGGTGGCACCTCAGAGAGAGGCGGAGAGGTCTCCTGCAGCCAGACCTCTGAAAGCTCAAGCGACGAGTGTTATCCGTCACACGGCTGATGCCCAGCTCTGTGATCACAAAACCTGCCCGGTGAGAACAGCCAGTGTGCTCAAATACCAGGACGGTGCTTCCAGGGAAACAACCAGTAAACTGAAGGCCACGGCAGAGCACTCCGTGTGTTCTGCTGTGCTGCCGAGTGGAGCCAGTGCTGAGGGTGGTGGACTGTTGGCAGAAGGAAGAACGGCAGAACCAGCTGTTGTTCCGGTGCCCTTGACAAAGCCCTCAGTCAGCAGGGATGAGCCTGTCCCTGAACCAGCACAGCAGCAAGAGGCAGCAGCACCACCATCCCCTGCCCAAGGCAGTGGAGCCCCATCCGTGCCAGTGATTTGCCAGATGGTCCCACTGCCCTCAAACAACAACGTTGTGACGGCCGTAGTACCCAACACTGTGCCAAGCCAGCAGCCGGCTCTCTGCCAGCCCATGGTCTTCATGGGCACCCAGGTTCCCAAAGGTGCTGTCATGTTTGTTGTGCCCCAGCCAGTCGTGCAGGGCACAAAGGCTCCCACTGTTAGTCCAAATGGCACGAGACTCTCTCCCATTGCCCCTGCTCCTGGCTTTGTACCTTCCGCAGCAAAAAGCACTCCTCAGGTTGATTCTTCGAGAATAAGAAGTCACATTTGCAGCTACCCAGGATGTGGGAAGACGTACTTCAAGAGCTCTCATTTGAAGGCTCACGTCAGAACACACACAGGTTGGTCACTGCTGCTGCACATTAAAAATTAATTTAAAAAATTGTGGGTTTATACACAGCTTGTTATAGTTCTAGCGATTACTGGATCTGTTCATGGAGCAAATTGTGGGGCAGCAATGAAATTTTTTTTTTTTTTGCCAGTATGCATTACAATACTGCCTGATCTCTGACAGGAAATCTCCCAGAGGGGAAGGTGACTCAGCAGTTTGTTTGTGCTGGACTCACTTCATGTCAGAAGGTGTTCAGTAATGCCTCTGTGGAAGCAAGGCCTTGCCCAATGCAGAGTTTAAGATGCGTTATTAGGCTTCTGCTCAGGAATGCCCTTGTCAGAAGTGGGTAAAACTTGAAGATTCTTTTATGGAACAATGTAACAATCTACTCCAAACTATTCCTAAAGTGGTTATTTTAGAGTAACTTTTCCATGCTTCAGCCCTTAATTGCAGTAGCAGAAAGAGTCCTCTCTATTTTCACATAGGCTCACAGTGCAGTACCAGAGCCTGTTACATAAAACATCATTGCAGGCTGCACTTCAGAGAGCAGTTTTGGGCATGCTGAGTCATCATTATCTGCAGTTCATGTGGAGCTGAGTTAAAATCATCTGTCTTGAGATGTAAAGACCATTTCAAAATAATTTGGTTCCAGGGAACTTTTAACCCCTTGTACCAGTTAGCCTTGAGGATAGTGAGTCTAGATGTTTAAATATTGGTATATAAACAATTTTCTGCATTTCATGTGTGTAATGCTTATGTAAATTTTTGGATCAACTGTCGTAGTAGAAACTTACCCTTTGAAAAAGTCAGGTCCTGCCAATCAAGGCAGTAGTGTTTGTTGCTCAGTTAGTACTCACTGGGTTTTTCCCTTTGTCATTTTTTTTTCTTTTAGGAGAGAAGCCGTTTAGTTGCAGTTGGAAAGGCTGCGAGAGGAGGTTTGCACGGTCTGACGAACTGTCTCGCCACCGCAGAACACACACTGGAGAGAAGAAGTTTG
Organism: Oxyruncus cristatus; assembly: GCA_013399855.1. Taxonomy (NCBI): domain Eukaryota; kingdom Metazoa; phylum Chordata; class Aves; order Passeriformes; family Cotingidae; genus Oxyruncus; species Oxyruncus cristatus. Next base: position 665,012 of record VXAY01002772.1, on the reverse strand, counting down.
CCTGCCCGATGTGTGAGCGGCGGTTCATGCGCAGCGACCACCTAACGAAGCACGCGCGTCGCCACTTGTCAGCAAAGAAGTTACCAAACTGGCAGATGGAAGTGAGCAAGTTGAACGATGTTGCCATGCCACCGTCTGCGACTGCCCAGTGACAGGACTTGCTCTAAAGATGGTGAAATTAACTGTTGTTGCTGGGATAGGCCGGCTGAAAAAAGGCTTTTGCTCCCAGTCTGTGGTTCTCCTGCGCTGGCTGCTGACGCCAGTGCGGAGAGGCAAAGGCAGCCTGCACTCAGCCTCAGAAAAGTTGCTGGGAGAACCAGTGGCTGACCGGAATAGCGGGTGTCTTTTGCACTTCTAGGGAGAGAGAGAAAGAGAAGGTTCTAGAGCAGAGCAGCCACATTGTGCCAGTCTTGAAATTTGCAAATTACTCGTGTATACTCTAGATCAGTCAAACGCAAGTACTCCTGAGGGTTTGCTGGTGACGCCTGAGACCAACTCTGATTTTAGCTACCAGTTGTCTGTCTTCAGTAGGCGTGGACTAGGACAGCGACACTGTATGGGCACAGGCTTGAAAGCCCAGAAACCACCTGCGTAAGATAGTCTAAACAGGTTTTCCTACCTGTGCCACCTTTTCTTGGTAGGAATCTTTTCCTCGTAACTGTTCTCCAGCCCCATCATAACCACTGATTTGGTGCCAGAGTCCTGTAGATCTTAGGCCTCTCTTCCTGCATGGGGTGCTTAACACACTCAGCTTTACACTGCTGTCCAGAGAGGCTTGGGAAGGATGTGCAGGGTCACCACGTGGGCAGCCAAAGGGCAGGAATGTTTCTGAATCCTCATTAGCTTTGTAATATTTTCCCAGCTGCTTTGGCAAGCTTTGTGATTGTTACAGCTGGTTATACCTGGGCATTGCACGATGCTTCTGCTTTTGTGTTGCTTACGGTTTCCACCTTCTCACTGCGCTTGTCATGAGAGGATACAGGGCACTTTGAAGAGAAACATGGTAACTGTAAACTACTCGGGTTGATTAAGGAAGAAAACCAAGAATCTTAGGCTTCTTGATTGTGTTATTATTTGAAAGGCAGTTTATGCTAAAAATAAAATGGATATATCGTGTATTGTGTTAAATTAGAAAGTTGTGATTTGAAAAACAAAACAAGGCGGCAAAGACACCAGCCTAGAAATTAAACTAGCTTTTGTGACAACGCATCAATTTTCATTATTTGTATTTTATCATGTTATATTGAGGACACATATCAGAAAGTGAATGGTTTGAAAATAGTGTATTAGATATGCTTTTTGTGACTACTTCAAAGATTTGCACATTTCTTATGTTGTACTTTTTACTTTGTTTACAATAAACCAATTTTCTTTACTATAGACCTCTTTCTTTTTTTTTTTTTTTTAATTCGTAGCAGAACCTCTCCTAATTTTTGATATTTTGAAGCACTATAAAACCCACATGAGTGGAATTTCAAGTCTGTGCTTACTACTCTATATCTCTGTTTCATTGTGGTTTTGGATTTTTCTCCCAGCTCTTCATCTCCCTCCTTCAGCACCCAAAACTAAACATGCTTACATGGGCCATTATAACACTGAGGAAAAGCATTTCCTTTTTGTCGGTGATTGCACTGTCTTCCCCCGGAAGGAACCCAGCCCCTGTTCCTGGTGGCTCGCTGTCAGGCAGAGGTGGTGGCAGCTGGCTGCCACCCCCACAGTGTGGGATCCAGGTCCCCCGTGGCCTTGCACAGAGCCAGTGTGCAGGCAGGGCTGGCACTGAGATGGGCTGGAGATGGACTGCAGACCAGGGGTTTGCCCGCCCCCATCAAAGCTGTCCCTGTGGGAGTCCCCTGCTGGGAGGAGGGCAGGGAATTGGCGTTCCCCTGTCTCAGGGCAGTGAGCAGGCAGCACGGCTTCTCTGCCTGCTGCTCCTGGGTGCCAGGGGTGGCCAGTGGTGCTGCTCCCCTGCCTCCCCTGCCTGCAGGGATCCCCGGATTTCACAATCGTGGGTGTTGACTCACTGCCCTTCCCTGCCAGGCGTTGGAGGCAGGGGCACTCCTTACCTTATCCTGTTTGACGCAGGGCCTGCGTAGGGAAAACCTGAGTCATGGTCCTTACTTGTTCCAGGGGGAATACGCTGTCACAGCGCAATGCAAAAGAGAGGCTTCTTCCCCAGGAATGTGAGTCCTGCTCACCATCTTGTTTCAATGTACTTCTCATTTCATGAGCATGAGAGAAAATATTTTAACAGCTCTGGGTCTGAAACCCACAACTGCAAGTAGCCTTTGGATAGGAACCGGGTCCCCTCATCAGCTCTGCCTGGCATGCTGAACCTTGAACCCCTTCAGTGCCTCAGCCCTACAGGAGGGCATAAAGAAAGTGCCACCTCCCATCAGTATCCTGCCCATGCTGAGCTGGCCCTGTGGCTCTCCTCAGCAGTCTGGTGGGCTTCAAAGCCCCTCGACCTCAGCATGGACCTGAACTTAAATCTGACTTCCCAAGCGAGCACTCTCATGCTGCTATGAAGCAGAAGAGGAAGAAAGTGTGGCCATCTCCGCTGCCTGTGTTTTCTGAAGAAAAAGCAGCTGCTGGTGCTTTTTGTGTAGCATTCCATTCCCAAGGTGTGTGCGGTGTGTGCCCTGGGAGCACCCACTGGCTGCACTGCTGGGAGGCCACCTCTTTCTGGCATTGTCTGGAGCTAAATAAAATACTGCTTCTCCCTCTAAATACAGAATTTAACAGCAAGATGTGCACTAGGACTGGTTCCAGCCAAAGGCAGAGCCGTAGTTGTGAATTTACCTTATACACCATTTTTAAAGCTTAACCATGGAAGCCAGCTGGAAATTAAATTAGCTATTTTGGGGTTTAATCTAAGGCTAACCTGAAAAATGTAGTTGAAAGGGCATTATTAGACATCTTTTCAATGCTGGCTTTATTGTGCAATCGAAGTTGGCTGCATAGTAGGAAGCTTAATTTTTATGAATTTTCTACAGATTGCTGTAAATAATTAGAAATTCCTTATTCTTGTAGATAAACCAAAGGCACACCTCATATTTTGTCCTCCTGTTTGGATCCAATGGTGAAGCCAAACAGAAATGCAAACCAAGATGCTCTCAACAACCCCTACAATCAGTACTTGGATGCCAACACTGGCTGTCGCTGGCTGCAGTGGGCCTTGGCCAGGGTGGCCAATGCTCTCATTTGCTGTGCAGACACCTGGCTCTGAGGGGTCAATCTGAAGGGATCCAAGAAATAGACTACATTCTTGGAAGAAGATTTTTGAAGTATCTATAAACCCTCCAGCTTGCTGCTTAGCACTGTGCTCTGAAGTGATGCGCGCACATGAAAGCCGATACTGCAGTGGTGACATCAATTACATCAGCTGGAGTGAAAGACATTCCCTGTCCCAGTAGACAGCAGGGAAGAGCTACTGGGGTGTCACAACAAATTGTCTTGGGAAAGGAGGGAGCAAGCTTCTGTGTCCAAAGCAAAGGGATACAACCCCATGCTTGGTATGCCTATCTTGGCAATGGGCACTGGAGGAGAGGAGGAAAGGGAGGCTGAGGGTGCCTGCCTGCTGTGGGTGTAGTGCAGGTAGCTCATTCTGGCCACGGCAGGAGCAGCAGGACCAAGATGGATGGGTTAGGGAGTTCAGGAACTGGTTATCCACCCCAGCCTAAACCCGGACAGATCACTTACAGGGAACTGTGGTGCACCCTGCATATGCCCTGAGCACTCTGCCAGTTCTCAGGGATTTTAATCTTCAGAGAAGATTGGGAAAGAGAAGGTTGGGAAAAGCAAGCATTTTCCCTTGTGGTTTGGAAAAGACTGATTTCCATTACAGCAGGAGCATTTGTGGGAGGCTTGCATGCTCTGCAAGTGAACTAATGTATTTTAAAAGAAGAGGGGTCTTGAGCTGGGTCAGCTTGTCCTGAATCATAGATGCAGCTGAGACAAGAACCAAGGCAGCCTGTCCACCCATCCTGCCTGGTGAGCTTGACTTTCTGAGGTTTTTCCTCCTGAGCTGTACTGTCCAGCAGTGCTATTTCAAGATACTCTTAACCAGCTGGTCCTGTGATCCTGGCAGAGGGTCTGTTCACCCACTGTGTGGGTGCCACAGTGCAGATGTGGCCTGTGCCCAAAGAGTGAGAGGAAGGACTTTATCATCCACTGGCCTGAGACTTGCACACCACATGCAGTGGCATCAGGTATTCCCCTGGCAGCTCTGCACTTCTACTGTAAATAGATGATTCATTTGTCTGCTTTGGCAACAAACTTCGATCACCAAGGAGACACAATCTGTCAGAAAAGTTAAAGCACAAAATCAGGTCAAGAGAAATGATGAATGAATATGTGCATTAAGGGCTCAAGCTTCCTGTTCTGTATCACAAAGTTTTCTGCAGAAAACTTTGCTTCTCCTGGAGCATGTGGTCAGGGCAGGGGAAGAGTGGGGAACAGTAATAATCAGCTAGAACAAATGTTTTCGGAATATGTCTTACCATGTAATTTAACAAGTCACATGGAGCTTCCGTGTCAGAGGATATAAGGATCTGGAATGTTTTCCATTGTCACCAAAAGAAAATGTGATACTTCAGCAGTAATAAAACAAGAGCAAAACACATCTTTAGCTGTCTTGTTACATTTGTGAGAAGACAGGAGCTAAACTTGCTGACTCACTTGCTATGCAGTAATATAAATCAGGTAATCATCATATAAAATGCATTAAATAATTCAGAAGCTTTTTTAGGAAAACACAGTTCTGATAAAACTTTGTACTTGATTGTGTATTCTACTCTGAAAGCCAAAGTAGTTGTCTGGGGGAAAAAAAAATTCTGCTGTTACCATGACTTCAACTACTCAAAAGGTTTCAGCAGATGTCAAGGTACTTGCATGGAAACAACTTCCCAAAAAAATGGATGCAGCTGTGGCAGGGACTGCCCATGTGCTAACAGCTGCAGAGAGGCAAAAGCACACCCTGCTTCAGCTAAATATTCCCCAGGGCCTCAACAAAACTTAGATGGCTTTTAATAGCTGAGGCATATAGACTCTCCTCTCTGCCCAGCTCATCTCCCAACTGTGGGACAACAGGAATTATTTCAGGTCTTCCCATCTGAAGTGGTCAGTTGCTAATCTGCGGATGAGGGGTATCTTTTTATTAATTTTTTTCTATTTATGCAAAAGACTTTTCAATGCCCTATTTAAGTGAAGAAATAAGTATGATGAGTCGATGATGAATCACCAGGCCAGGAAAAAAGCTGCAGGAAGGCTGGACTATTTATAAAATGTAAAAGAAAGAAAGGAAATACATTCTAGATGCACTTAGATTTGGAAAGTAACTCCAACTTCTCTTGTGGGATAGCATATTCCCAGGCGCCAGACAGCAAACCTCCCAGGAGGGAGGGGAGGCGCTGGTGGGGCGTACCCGGTTTTCAGGAAGGATTCGTTGGCATTGCACGGAGCAGTGGACACCGCAGAGCCTGCCGGCCACTGCCCTGTGCAGAGAGCTCTGCAGTCTTCTCTGAGGGCCACGGCCATGCAGCCAGGATCCCCCTCATCCATCGCCTTTGCACCAGCTCCTCAATCCAGGAGGGGAGGCTGGACAGCCCGAGGTCTCCGCCATCACAGCACGTGTTGGCTGCGTGTGCCAAGGCAGCTCATCCCAGCAAGGTCAGGTACTGCCCTGTGAGGGACTGCAGGGGCGGCACAGCCGTGGGGCTCTGCTGGAGCAGTGGCTAGAGGTGGATGGAGGGAGCTCCTCCACTTCACTCTCTGCCAGCTCCTCCGCCCAGATACACTGAGCCCTGAACAGGAACCCTCTACATCGTTCAGCCCCTCCAGTTCTTGGCTCATCCAGCTCACGCACCGTAACACCAGGTGGGATACGGAGGTGCCACGGGAAGCACAAACAACTTAAAGAGATCTTTGGCAATAGTTGTGCAGTGTTGTCATGGCTGCAAGGGCGTGACTGAGTGTGCAAACTGTCCTAGGTGGTCCCACAGCCTGGAGATACCACTGCCTGACACGGGGCTTGGGCAGTGGAAAGCAACAAAAGCTTCACCTCTGCCAAGCACTGCCCGAGCTGTTGCCAAGGACACACACAAGCAATGTGTCATGGCCTCCTCACACAGCAGATATTCATACTTGTCCCCAGGTTTTGACAGGTACATTATGGATAATTGCTCTAGGATGCAGTTGGGCAGGGGAGGAGGGAAGGACCCATTGCCAAGAAGGCAAAGAGTACCTGAGGCCTTAGAAGTCCCACCTGCAAAACATGATCAATAGCTGCCAGGAGGGGTTAGACTGCATCGGTATCTGATGCTTGGGGTGCAAAGGGGTCCTCAGCACAAGTCACTAGGGTGGCCAGCACTGCTTTGCCCTCACGTTCCTGCCATATGCTCACATCGTCTCTACTTCTAGCACTGGGTCAGAATCCAGAAGCCTGTCACAAAACTGTGTCATGGCACGGTCAAACAGGTGCTTAAACAGGACAGAGCAGCTAGAAGGCGATGAGCTTGCTCTATCGCTTTAGACACGGATTATGTGCTGGTGGCTTGATCCAGTGACCACAGTTCACCAAGACACAGCTTGGTGCTGGTGTGCAGTGCACGTCCCAGTTTGTGGGGCACCTGCACACCTAATGAGATTAACATCTTTAGGAGTTTATTTAGGCTCTAGTTTCATAAAGCTGGATCTGGGGAAGAAGGAGGACAGATCTTTGGTGTTTAAGTGGTGATTTCTCTTGACTGAGTGTACACAAAGTGAAAAAATGGCCAGTGCTATTTGCACACCGCTTCAGGCTTTGAATGGGCAGCAGTTCAGCGAGTGAACAGTTTGAGCTGGGTGACAGCTCCTCACCTAGTGCATCTTTAAAGAAATCACTCAAATCAGAAGGTTTCTAGGGGGAAATTGAAGCAATGCCTCACTGAAGGAAAATTAGTTTTGTTCGCTAAAGTCAAGAAAATTGTCTGCCTTCGTTACACACAGCCTTTAAGTAAAAAAAAATAAGCAATTTGGAGGTGCTTAAAGTATTTTTGGTGTTAGAAGGTAACAAGAAAAAAAAAAAGAAACCTGTTCCTGAGAGTGTATTTCAGTGCCACCATCAATGGAAACTTTGCATCAGTGTTTTCACCTCCTCTGTGTGGTATTGAGGCACTGCAGTTTTGCAGTGCTGCTGCTGGGGAAGAAGAGAATTCCTCAGTGGCACGGCATATTGTTGACTTGGGTTCATCACATCATACCCAAGAAATACAGACCCTGCCCCCTGAAAGCACTATTGGCTGGCAATGATTTTGGGTGTCTTCCTCCTGGATTCTCACCTGCCTGTCTGGAGCTCTCAACTTTTGGCATAGAGTGAAAGCTTTGGTCCTTGTCTTTTTGGCAACTCTGCTGGATGTGCTTGGCAGAGCTGATTGCCTGCACTGTGTTGGAGGGGAGTCAGGAGGGCCAAGCATCACTCGGGCTCAAGGGCACAGAGTGGTTTCCACTTCCCCTCGTTTTTGCTCTTCTGGGTGTTGTCCAGCTGGGGAGGGGGAGCTGCTCTTTTCCCTCCCCATTCTGAGCCTGTGCACTGGTACAGAAGGTGCTGGTACCTCAGAAGCGGGGCTTGGGGAGCAGGAGAAAACCAGGCAGAAGAGTAGAGGTATGGGGCCAGCCCCACCTACACAGCCAAGACATGGCCTTGTCACTAATGAGTGTCATTAATGCAATGTTGACATTATTATAACAGGAACACTTTGCAACCCTAAGTGCTGATTGCAATGTAATTTCAGGGTTGGTCTTGACATCACAGAACTCTTTTTAAGTATCACTGAATTTTATTAAAATAAAATGTTACTGTTGATGAACTCTTTCACCTTTTGGCTTGTTTTTTCCTGGTACTTTTTGTTTACTCACTGATGCTCTCCTTTCTGTTTTCCTTGCTGCTGTCTACTCTTCTCTCTCTTTAATGTGTATTGAGCAAATTTAATTCCACATCCTCTCTGCAGTTGCTTTGCCACTGTCCCCAGCTTTGTGGGTGCACAAGAGGAAGCAGGATGCTTTGGTACGCTGGGTTGGATTTTGAAGTTTTGGTAAACACTGATATTTCCCATGGCAACAACCTCCATACAAAAGCCAGCAGAAACCTTGCTCTTGCAGAAACCAATGAAGCTCTGCAGTGTTGACTGCTTTCTGTTTAATTGCAGATGGGATATGAAATTGGATCTTGGGGCTTGGGCAGGGGGTGAGGGGAGCCCCAGGGGTATGTTGGATACAACAAAATTAACCACCAAAATTTACTGAATGTGACCTGAAACTCTGCAAAAGGAAGACTTTGTGGCTTTTGCTCGGACAGTGGGTGGTGCAAAAACCTCCTCCAGAAAGTCTACCTTGCTCTGGCACCCTTCTGGGTCCCACCAGGCAGCAGGCACTGCTGCCCCCAAAGTACATGCCAACCTGTTCCAGATCCCAGCACTTGCTGCCTGAGATATTGATGTATTAAACTGAACACTTGTCTGACAGGGGATTTTCAAAGCAGCCCAGGACGTGCCACCACAGAGCCACCGGGCTCATCCAGCTGCAGCCTGGCTCTCTGGCCTTGGTTTGCCTCCTGGCTGGCCAGGGCTGGGAATGCAACCACACCATGCCATTTCCATTGCATTCAATTTCTAAGGACATCTTGGAAAACCCTCCTGATCCTAAGGCCACAGGAAGAAAATTAAATACATGGTGTAGTTCCCTTAATCTCTTGTACTCCTGTCACACTGGAAGCCGGGACTGACTGAGCCACTTTGTATTTCAGTGTTTCAGAGAGAAACATGTAGCAGTGTATGTGTATGTGGGTGTCCCCACTTCTTTTTTGTTTAAGAATGCCAAAAATAGTTTATTCTTCATATTTTATTTGAACAAGCACTTACACAGCTGCTGGTTGAGAGGTTTCCTGAAAGGGGCAGCTTTCCTACATGACAGCATAGGACACACCATGTGTCTTCCGAGACCTCTCAGACCTGCCTTTGTAGGTGTAGCTGCAGGGAATTTGCAATTTTTAATGCAGGGTTAAAAGAGATCAAGCTTGTGTTACCACTGCTGGGAACGTGGGCATGGGAGCCTGAACTCTGCCCTGGGAGATGCTGATGAGCTGCAGCTGTGGCTCCTTGCCAGCACCAGTAATGTGGGGTGGCAGATCCTAGGTCCCCTTGTTTCCTTCTGGGCTTTGTCTCCAGCACAGTCCCCATGCTTTGGGTCACTAAGGGCCACAGGGACTGCTGAGGGTTGAGCAACAGGGGAGGTCTTCTGGAGGGAGACAGCAGTCAGGGGAAGGCTGTTGCAGAAGGACCACTTTGGCACTGTGTTCCCCTGGGCAACACCTGTGCCGTGGGTAGTGGGTACTGGGTGGTGGTGGCTGGGCACAGCAGCCCCCAGCACCATCTCAGCAGCTGCTCTGGAGGAGGGGTTCCCTAGAGAGCTTCTGGGAATGCCAGGGGTCTAATCGTGGTGCAGGAGGTTTGCTGCCCCAAAGAGGAAGGCAAGACTGTGAGGCAGGGGGCGGAAGGGGGGCAGGGATTGCAATGGGTCCCCGAGGAGTGCATGGTATGGTTGTGGTGGCTTGTCTCCAGGCATGCTGATAGTTTGTAGTGGTGCCTCATGGGGTTCAAAAGCATGGTTTCCTAGCAGTATGCAAAGCACAAAAACCACAGAAATGACAAATTTAGCTGTAACTCTGCTTCCCTCTTTAATGCGAGCATTTTTAATTAGCTTCCTGTGAAACATAAGCCCTGTGTATTTCTTTTGCTGTTTTCTTCCCCTCCTCTACTGCAGTATGTTGGCATTCTCCACACATTCCTCTCGTTGACTCAGACCCCTGGGAGAGAGAGCACACAAGGGCAGGGCAGCTCGAGGGCTGCACCGTCTCCAGTTCGGCAGCACCGAGGTCCCACTGCTGTGTCCACACTCAGCAGAGGCAAAGGCTGGCACTGCAGTACTGGGATGCAGTTTGGGGCCATCCCATTCCTGCTCCTGCCCATCACACACTCTGGAGTGGAGTGTAGAGAGGAATCATTTTCCAGAGATCATTTTTCTCATAGCTGTTCTTCCTTTTTCCCCTCTCCAAGTTATGAAATCAAGGGCATGAACTCTTCCAGTGGGGATCTAAGACCCTTTGAGAGGAACATCTGTATGTCCTTGGCATAGGGAACGATGGGGAAGAAGGGCTGAATATGCCTGACAAGAAAGAAGCAGAGAACAAAAAAGGCAGGACAAGCAGCTTCTTTTCTGCTTTTGCTGAGCTTGGAAAGCTGCTGCCTGTGGCTCCTGCAATAATCACCTGCAACCTCCTACCTCCTAGCTTTGAGGCAGAACCTGCAGAAGCTGCAGCTGGGAGTTTCATCTTGGCAATGTCTTCTATATCCCTCTTTTTTTCCTTTTTTTTTCCCTCGGGTAATGCCAATTTATTCCCCTTACCGCAGGTAGTCCTAAAATTAAACAAAAAGGGACTGAGAGGGGTTTTTGCAACACACAGTATCCATGCAAAGCAGGTGACAGGTTGTGCTGCCAAGGCTTCACTCCCCATCCTTGCTGGAACTGCCTCTGCCTGCCTGTTATTCCCCAGGAGCTGCTGTGGTGAGACAGAACAGTGTTTGTCACCTCTTGTGGAGAAGGGGCCTCCCTAGTGCTCTGACCTCCTCCTGCTCTGAGTGTGGGGCTTGGATACAAGGCAGCCACCCCTTTCCCCTTCTGCCTTCTGCTTGGCATGTGATGGCCTTTTTTGCAGTTCAGAAGAAAAACAGAGAAAACCTGCTTCTATTAATTTTTTTCTTTGGGCATTAGAAAGGCAAATTGCAATTCTCAGCAGATTGGACTGATCTGATTAAAATCTGAGTGGTTCCTGTGCTGGTGGCAGCACCTCAGGTAACTTGGTGGCAAACTAAAAAAATACTGCTTTACTGAGAAATCTGGGAGGTTTATTTTTCAGTCCATGCACCTGCTCTAAGAATTCATTCTTTTTAAAAAATAAACCAACCAACCAACCAACCAACCAAAAAAAAACCTCAAACCCCTTTTTGAGTATGAATATACTGATCTGAAAACAAAGCCATAAACTATGAACCCATCCCTAGACCTTAGTGTCTGGGACACGGACATGGTACTTTGGAAAGAAGGTCACTCTGTTTCATTTGGTGGGTTTTTCATTAGTCAAGCTGACAAAAAGCCTCTGGCCTGATTCTTATCATTCTCCTGGAGTTTCCAAGGGCATTTAGGGGATCATAAATACAATAAGATCCTTGAGGAAAGTTTGTTACAAAGGAAGTTTTTAAGCTATGGTTGACCCCCAGAGGCATGAAGAGCGCTGGTAACTGTATGGAAGCCTGATTTTAGGGAGTTAGTTCTCTAGTAAAGTCTGTGCTAGTAAAAGATGAAAAGGCAGAACTCTACACACCCCAACGACACTGGGTTCCCCGCCATTGCACTGCTGGAACAAATTTAAGGCAGCACATAAGCAGCAGGAAGGGTGTTCAGCAAGTGATGTCACCTGTGGGGACAGTGGATACCTCCAAGGCAACCCAGACCCCCACAGGGAGGGCTGCCCCTCTCCCAGTGTGTGCTGCATGTCACCACACTTGCTGTTTGCAGCTCCTAATGCTGAGCCTGGGGATGGTGAGGCACTGGAACAGACTACCCAGGGAAGTCGTGGATGCCCCATTCCTCCAAGTGTTCAAGGCTGTGTTGGATGGGGCACTGATCAGCCTGATCTGGTGAGTGGCATCCCTGCCTGGGGAGGGGGGGTGGTGCTGCAACTAGGTGATCTTTAGGGTCCCTTAAAACCCAAACCATTCTATGAATCTGTGATTCTTCAGCGGGAACTGGTGTGGGATAAACTTGTCCCTGGTGTCAGGCACTTGGGATCTGAGGTGGCTGGGCTAGGTCAGCAGTGAGCAGCATGGGGGACAGACACATCCTGCCCCGGGTCTGGGACATTCCTCCACGCATGCCTGGACCCCAGCCCATGGATTGCACTGCCCAGGTAAACACTGAAGCTGTAGGAGTCACAATGAGGGAAACACCCTTGCTCTCTCCTGTTCACGTTGGTCACTGTATACCTGGAAAGGGCAGCTCTGGAGGGTGGGAGTGAACTTGACTTAGCCAGGACACCCTAATGATGGCAACTCTACATCTGGTGCAGATGCTCCTAAATGGCAAAACACAGGAGAGATCCTTGCCTGAGGCTGCAGTCAGGAGCACGTTGCCCATTCCCTGCTGTGGGCTTTTCTTGCCCAGCTCTGCCCTTCCTGCCATGGAGAAGAATTGCTCTAGATTTGCCTACTGTCAGCTATTGCCTCGTGAGATTCCCCAAGAAATGTGGGCTGCAAGGCTGGTCCTTTTGGGGCAGGAGGTGACCCAAGACCAAACCTGCAACCTCCTCTCTGTGTGAAATCGAGGCATTGCTGCAGAAAGAGCCCTGCCAGCACCTGCAGCAGAGCTTTAGACAGAAACCTACTTCATCTGGCTGTGGTCAGTGCTCAGCAGGGTATGGCTAAAACAGCCTCTCTGGAAATTTCAGCCCTGTCCCAGACATCTTCAAATCCTGGGAGAACTGAGCTGGGAGCAGAGCATCATGAACCACGGTGCTTCCAAGCAAACACTGGAATCCATGAAGGAGCTCCTGGTGAACTTGGTGCTCCCTGACATGTGGATGCCCTCAGTGTGCTGAGCGAGCACGTCCCTGCTGCGTGGGCAGCCGCCTGCTGCAAAGTCTGGCTCTCTGCAGAGCTGGAATTGGAGCCAGGTGCAGCAGTGGCCCAAGCAAAGGACAATTATTGTTTTCTTTTCCTTTTAGGCCTATGGACTAAGCAGAAAATCATCTTGTGCTGCAGATGTTTTTGAGTGCTTCTTCTCTGTAAATATACCTGCATCCAAGATCCAAACTGCAGCTTCTCTGTGCCAAGAGTAGTCCACAAACAGCACTTGCTGCCCTTCTGTACCTGAAATGAATGCCCTAAAAAAACAAGTGAAAAAGGGGGAAAGAGAAAAATAAGAAGCTCGATCAGAAGGAATGTCAGCTAATAAAGCAACAAATCCATTTGCTCATGTAACTTTTACAACCCCTTAGAACTGCAGCCAAAAATTGAGCAATTCCCGTACTTCTCTCTGGTGCCAAGTGACTTTCAATCTACACTATCTGTATTAGCTCATATGAAACTCCTTTGCTACTGCTTTGTTGATTTTAAAGCCCAGTTATCCTGGTGTTTTACATTTGAATTACTGTGGCATTTACCAATGTGGCTGGCAGAAAGCCTGAGCTTGCTTCTGTTCTTTATTTTTCTTTATTTGGATATTTTAAGATTATTTCTTTGTGCAGTCAGTGACACCAGTGATGGTCACCTTTATTTCAGCTGAAATGTGAGTGTGTTAAGACTACTGTTTGGCAGCCTGAGTCACTTCTCTTCTTTGGTCCTCTGCGTGCCACCTGCCACAGCCTGCTGTCCCCACCCCAGCCAGACCTCACGCGAGTCAAGGCTTGTCTGGTCAGGAGTAACAGGCCTTATGTGGACAGCATGGATGGATTTGTCATCGTGTGCCTTCACTCCCCAGCACTTCTTGGAGTTCAAATGTCTCACTGCAGCTGCTGTGAAGGCTGGTGTGACCTGCTGCATCCCGATGGAGACTTTTCTAACTTTTACACGGAGCTGGGCACATCTTTGCAAACACTTTCATAGACATCATGTAGGAACAAAAAAACAGGTAGGGTATGTGCAAAAGGATATACCAGCACTTCCAAATAGAAATGCTAATGCTGCCTCAGGCCTCTTGAGGGTGTTCAGTGATGTGCAATAAATTGCTTTTATATGGCTTTGTGAATTCAACACTGTTTTCAAGGAGCAAGAAGTGTCTCTATAATCACGGTCAAGGAGATGGAATAAAAAACATTTCAGCCAGTAAACATAAAAATATCTGGCCTTTACCTTTTGAGTGTTCTTGATAAAGTTTGAAATCCAGTTAAACCTCTATATCCAGGAGAAAACTAGCACAAATAATGTCAAAGAGACTGACGCTAACGCTAAGTGAAGGAGAGAGCCTCTGGCTTTTTGGACACGTTTAGTTACCTTTCCTTCTGTAATAATCAAAGGAATATTCTAAAAATGTTAGATTATTAGAGGTAAGCTCATCTCCCTACTTGCTATTTGTGATATTCTGCTCTGGTTGCAACGAACTTGAATTATGAGCTGCTGTTTCTGCCAGATCTCATGGGTCTTCCCACACAAAGTATTGGAAGCAAACTGCTCTTCATTTCTAAATTGGAAGTCAAAGAGGTCGATGGGTAGAAAGCTGTTAATAGGCCAGAAAGAATACACTGAGGTCTAGAAAGCCACCTGATTTAAGTGGAAAGTCTGGGTCCCCCTGAGGTGCTATAAAGTGGATGAGATGGGAAGGTGCTGCCGAGTGTTTCTCTTCTGAGCCAGCCCCCACGATGGAAGGGATGAAGTCAGGTCTCTGGGGTGTCATCAGGAGACACTTCTGCACAGAACCCAAGCCTCAGATTTACATCTCTCCAAAACATAGATGCCCCAGGACTGACCCAATAATGCTGGAAGAAAAGAACTCAAGGACTGAAATTCAAGTCCTGGAGAAACCAGAGGCTTTCTCAGGGCATTACAGGATGTATTGAGGTGATTTACAAATTAAGAACCAATTAAGCTTTCTTGTGTGAAGACACCTGTTGTGCAAGAATGTGAGTGTTTATTTCTGATTTGAAAGATAAAATTTCCCTAACAGAACATGAAGCGTTGGGATTCGAGCTACTGCTGTCATTGGCAGGGGAGGGATGGGAACTCCTTCTTACACCCTGCGGTGAGACTTCCCCAGGGTGGATGGATGCTCTGGAGAAGCTAATGAGCCTTTCAGACTAGCAGGCACTGTCAGGCCATCCAGTTCAATACACTGTATTTCAGTACATTGCATCTCAAAGGCTATTCTTGAGCTGAGCTAAATTTTGTACTCTACTCCAGCATTTGTTGAGGGGAATCTACTACTGCCATGACATACCAATCAGCAGGGGGAAATCCCACCAAATCTGTTGGCCCATCAGATGTATCCCAAAGCCTGTGCCTCTCCCTGTTTTGCCTATTTGTGCAGCCCTGCTCAGTCTTTTCCTGTTTGCATCACTCGTAAGTCAGCTCTCCTAACATGCAGTTTAACGTTATTTGCTTTAAATTTGTCCCTCACTCCGATTCCTTCTGACATTGCTTGGAACCTCCACTCTTTCCTCCTTTAGTATTTTGTCCGTTTTTTTTTTCCACTCAGATGAAATACAGACTTGAGCTCTCTCTGTACCATGCCATGCTGGGTCTCAGACATACAAGCCCTCTGCCTAAACAATTAGATACTGAATGTAGTCCTCGGGCAGTCTGAGGGTGCAGCATCTCCCAGCACATGGACTCCAACATCCTCAAACCTGTGCTTGGCTTTTCTATGGGAATTCTTATCTGAATTCTTCTTCTTACACCATTGGGCAACCTTACCCTTGTTCTGTCATTAAAACATTCCCAAAGAGATAGTCAGAAAAGCAGGAAAGTCACAGCATTGTCCTGTGTTTGTGCACAGCCTGGATGTCACAGTTCCTCATCCCAGATGACTCCTGCCTCCAGCAACCAGGCACGGGGAATGTCACAGGCCCAGGATGCTACCTGGGCATGGAGGAGGGGCCACAATAATCTGACTGCAAACAAAGTGCAGCTTTTCCTTCGGTATCACCAGCACCCAGGGGCCAGGCCATGACCAATAAATTCCTGTCACAGAAGCTGTTAGAGGGCAAGTTTTGGTTGCTGACTGACACACACACAGACAACGCATCCCTCCGCTTCCCAGCCTCACTGCCCTCCATGGGTTCATGTCTAAATCTGTTTTAGACCAGATTTTACCTTGCACGTGAATCTTACCAGACTGGTCCTCTGGCTGAAGCCAAGCTCTGCCACATTGGCTTTCCTGCTCCCTGGCAGCACATGGCACCCAAGGGCACGGGGCCAGGGCTGAGCAGTGGGTGTGCAGCCCTGGTGAGCCGTGCATATATGTTTTCTCCCATACAGCCCAAGGGCTTGTGCAAAGTGAAGCAAGTGTGGCAAAACATCTGGCTGCATCCCATGCAGGGTGCCCGTGCGCTGTGTTTCCCAGGAGCACGTGCTGGCATCAAGAACTGCATTGGTTTCTGGCTCAGTCCTCTCTATTTGCTGTCAGGGTGATGGAGAACCTCTCTCTGTGCTTTGGAAAATTCCCTCCATACATATGGGGGCACATTTGCCCTTGATAGCTCCTCTGTACAGGGGTGTGCCTAGTGGGACTGAGGTAGTTTATCCCACTCCCACAGTAGGCTGCAGGCACCCTGGGAGCAGAGGCTCAGTGGGGTCTGGTGTGGTATCCAATCCTACAGCCACACAACGTGGGTATCCAGGAGCAGGAAACTTGCTCTTCTCATCACTAATGTCCCTGGGTGGGCCCGTACTGAAGGAGTTTGGCAACACTGAGAGTGCAAAACCTGCATCCCTGCACTGTCCCTGCCCGGGTACCAGGAGGCCAGAGGCCACTTTCCAGAAGCTCCAATGAAGACAAGGCTCAAGCTGCAGGCTGCAGGACTGACCTCTGCCTCTGGGGATTGTAGGCAGCCTGTGCAAAGCTCTGTTGGGAGCCAGCAGGATGCCCAGCCCCAGGGCCCCCAGTCTGGCCAGTGTTTACTGACCTATTTACTGCTTCTCCCTTCATGTGTGCAGTAATCCTCTGCCATGCCAGGGCTTGCTTTTCCTCTGTTTTCCAGGAAAAACAAGCACACATAAATGGCTGGATAATATTACAGTACAGGCATTGCTCCTGCTCGTTTAGGAGCTGCTCTGGAGAGTAAACAGCGAGTGCTTCCTCCAGGTTGTTTTGGTGCTTTAAATGCAACGTGAAGCATCATTCCCTGTGCACACTTTGCATACCTCTCCCAGATGAAACCTACGATACTGCCATGAAGTCAGATGCACCATGTGTGAAATGTCATCATGCTAACTGGGCACCCAGGCCAGACTGCATGGCCTGGAGTTTATGTAGGCCAGTCCCTTGGGCTATTTTTAAATATTGGGGCAAGGATTACATTACACTGGTGCACTAACTTCCATAAATCTCTTGGGGTGCCAGCCCTGGATTTCAGACTAACTGCCTGGCTCTCCAGGCACACTGAGCAGTAAACGAGGGGCGGGGACCTGGTCAGGGAAGGTGAATTTTTGACGCTTTCCCCGAGATGATGGAGTTTTCCTCTTGTCTCTGCACAGTGACACTCTCTCCTGGGCATGTAAATATCTCTGCATTTCTCCCAGGAGATTAGCTGTGTAGCTGTTCACAGTAACAGTGCAGGTCTGCTGTGTGAAGTTGTTGTCCAGGGAATTTAGTGGGAATAGAAAGTGCTCAGGACCTGCCATGAGTGGGGCTCAAGTGCTGGAATTTCAATTTATTCCTCTTTTTTTGAAGTCCTGCCTGCCTTCCCAGCTCACAAACTCTGGGCTCTGGCGGCCTGTCCCAGCGGGAGCCCGAAGTGCTGGGTCCCGCTGGATCCAGTGCTTTGGCTGGTGTGGGGCAGCTCACTGCTGAGCTGTGAGCACAGTGATGAGTACTCCCAGCCTCTCTGTCTTCCCACTGACGTGCCTTTTGGCTCTAAGCCTCCTTGAAATGCTTGTTGGTCCATGGCCAGATACTCTGGGTGGTGTTCCTGTTTCTGTGCTTGCAGGCACTCAACCCCACATCCCACAAACATGGGCACGTGGTGGCTGGTGACCCCCAGATGACAACCCTAGGGCAGGGGTGGCTGTGAGGGTCAGAGTGAGCACTGTCACCACCTGGTCCTGTGCTCCAGCTGCTGTGACCCCGGCTCAGTTCAGACATGGGAACCTCCAGAGCCTTGGGGCCCAGACTTCAGCAGAGAGGGGATTTTGTTTTCTCTTTTGATATGTTTTAAAGTGCCATGTGCACTCGTGTGGCTGTGAGGCAGAGCTCTGGCAGCTCTCCCTTTTGCAGGCTTCTCTGCACATCCAGGTGTAGATGCTCAAAGCTATGGCAAAAATAAAACTGACAAAAGAAATAAACAAAAAGAAGCTGCATTTTATTTTTCTGGCAAGTTAAAATCTGTTTTAGTGAGGCACAGGGGATGATGATTTTTGGTTTTCAGTTTTTCATTTATGGCATTATTGTCACCTGCAGGCCTTTAAAAACTACATGCAACACCCAAGGTAGGGACCAGCACAAGGGACTAAAGAGCTGAGACACCTACTATTATTTGTAATTAATTCTCAAATACAGAAGGACAATTGGATGGGGATGATTTCACACCATCTACATACAACAGGCCAATTGAGAGGATAACCTCTGGGACAGAAAGCTTTTTTCACCTCGACTGAGTTTTCAAGAGAATAAGAAAACCCCACACATCTTGTTAAAAGAAAGGCCCAACCTACAGCAATTGAGGTGGAGAGGGACAAATGGAATGGCAGGAGGAATTAGAAGACAGATGGAGATAAATAAATAACTTTTTATTCCAGAGACCAGCGAAGGGACTTGCAAAAGGGGAGAAACATGGGCCAGCACCCCATGCTCGTGGAGGTGGCAGCTTCCCGACAGTTGGAAGGATCAGCTTACTCATAACCTAAATTCAGTGCAGGATTATTAATGAGGTGACAAGTGCAGGGTCCAGAATGACAACAAATGCACTGAGTTTTTAGTACAGAGGCAGACTTCAAGCCTGTATCCTGGTTTGTCTTCTAAATTCTTAGGGCTTTCTCCAGGGGAGATGAAGGAATACAGGCTTGGAAAGTTTATCTAAGAGGCTGAGGTGACAAACAGCTTAGCAGAGACAGCGGTTAAATTTAACTTGAAGCACAAACACAAGGGATAGACGGATGAAGCTTCTCACCCGGTGTGGAGGTGCAGTGGAAGGTGGCCCTGTTGTGCCCCACTTGGCTGGCATGATCCCAACAGGCTGGCCATGCTAATGCTCCAAGGACAAGGACAGGAGATGTGAGAAGCAGAGCTGGCCCCTGCAACAGGCATCAACTTACCCTGCCAGGCTGGCACTGACCACCAGGAGAGCAGTGTCCACCTGCCCCAGCGGTGCTGTGCCCTTGGGAGCAGCAGCACCGGAGAGTTGGGAGAGGAAAATTGGGATCACTTCACACCTTCCCACAAAGGGACTGCTCCCTCCAGGTTTTCAATAGCTAAGAGAGAAACAACAATTCTACACAGCCTAAGCCTGCAGAGCTCTGCTTGGCTGCAGGAAATCCCCTAGAAATCGATGACTGAGGAGAAGTCTGGATTTAGCATCCTCAGATGACCCCTTGTTACAAATTCCTTGGCTATTTATAAATGCCTCCGTAAGAGTAGAGTTCAAGAATGCACTAACATTTAGAACTACAGAGCCAATTCACCATCTCTGGCATCTTCCTCATGCCAGGGAATTCAGAGAGGGCATCTGCTACATGAGAATGGTCAAGATTAGCCCCCAAAATAATTTGTTGCAAAAATATGCTGAAGAATACATGAATTCCTGGAAGCCCTTGTTGGAGTAGAGCTGGACTGCTGAAGCAAATGAAAGTTGCCTTATCTAGGAGCTGTACTCCAAGGGAGTTGCAGGATCTGAGGTCGATATAATCCAGTGTAACAACCTAATGTGACGGTGGTCTGCACATACTGGGTCACAAAACACAGCTCTGTCTCTTGCCCTCCTCTTCATTTGCTATTTGCATAACAAAGAAAAATAGCAGCTGAGGTATGTCCCATACTTATTGCTTTGTGACACCACCTTCAGCAGGTTTGCTTAGAATAAAACAGTTGCACCGTGATAAATTTTTTAAAAAAATAGTATCTGCCACCTAGTGGCAAACGAATTTGTTTTATGGGAGATGCTGATGTGAGCATGGCTTGCTGTGTTAATGAGGGTTTTCCAAAGGTATTTTCTCTTCGCAAACTGTCAGGTTAGCAGTGTTTGGAGGGTACAGATTTTGGGGTTATGACCCAAGTTGTTAACAGCATGTAGGTACTTACAAAACCGAGTGACTATTCAGTGATTTGCTTCTGTTCCAGAAAAGATCCTAAAGGTTGCCCTACCAGCCCAGACCAGCATTTCACAAGATCTAAAATGAATTCAATTTTTTTTTCAGTCACATCTGTCAATAAAGTGCTCAGGAGTGTAATTTGGTGTTAGGAGCCTAAGAAGCCTAATTTAGGGACAAGTGTGATGAGCATGTGTTAAAGGATAAGCTATAAAGACAAGAGCAGTCACAGCTAGCCCTGTGATTGCTGTGGCACTCAATACATTCTGCAAGTCATGGGTAAAGAGGAGATGTTGAAATATGTTTCCCTTCTGCACACTTAGACAGCTTCTGTAGAAATCATTACAAAGTGCAAAGGCTGCATCCCAAAAGGGGTTCAGTTTTATTAATCAGTGGGTTGCTGTGTAGGAAGACAGTCTTCTCCAGCACCCCAGCCCCCATCCCTGCCACCTGCTCTCACAGGAGTCTCCCTTGCAGCCTCCCTGGTGAGGTGTGGTTAGGTCTAAATATCCTGGCCAACATCAGCAGAATCAGGTTACCTGTGCATGGGCAGCCTCTCAGTATATAAAGGAAGCCTATAAGAAAGAGAGAGACTTTATACCAAGGCCTGTAGTGCCAGGACAAGGGGGTTTAAACTGAAAAAGGCTAGATATAAATTGGACATAAGGAAAGACTTTTTTATAATGAGGATGATGAGGCACTGTAACAGGTTGCCCAGAGGCCAGGTTGGATGGGGCTTTGAGCAAACTGCTCTAGTGAAAGATGTTCCTGCTCATGGTGGGCGGCTAGAGTAAACGACCTCCAAAGAGTCCCTTCCAACCAAAACCTTTCCATGTTTGTATGGTTCTATACTGACCCAACAACACATTAAGCCCATAAAGCTTAAAATTTATTATCAGTTGTTGTTTTAAGTGGTAGTTGGATGCTGAAAACATCCCAGAAGCACCTAGTTTCTTGCACTAAAGGTGTGTTATGGCCAACACAAACTGATCCTCAACTGCTTGCTGACATGTTTGGCTGAGGGATCACAGTGATCATGATTTTGGGGAGATGTTTGCAGTGAGCTGTCTCAATGGGCTGTGTTAACTCAACGGGAGGCCAAGGTGCTGCTATTCACCAGCCTGGTCCAAATGGCATCAAATCAACACAGAGGGCTGCTGTGAGCTTTTTGAATGCATGGACAGAGACAGATCTGTACTTTTCTTGAGTAAATCTCCCACCAGAGGAGAGGAGCAGTGGGTGGCAGAGCCAAGGGCTCCCCAAGTTGTGGTGCTCCCAGCCATGCTTTGTGACCTGTCCCATCTGATTCACCACCTTCATGTGATGCATGTGAACTGTGGAAGTGAGGTTGTCTGTTTGCAGACTTTAAATAAAGGACTGGCTTTGTTTTCTTTAGGTGTGAGTGTTTCCAGGGTAATATTCTCTGATGCAGCAGCGAGTGGGAGTCCTTGGCACTGGGGACCTCTTGGCTGCCAGAGACGCATTGCCCCAGTGGCACGAGGGTCCCATAGGGGCCGGGGTCCCCCTGTGTGACTGCATTTCTCAGCCAGGCTGATGGCAGGGCATGACACCCCTCTCTGAGGGGTGTCAAGTGGGCAGCACACCTGCGCAGCACCAGCTGTGTTCACCACCCCTGACAGGTTAGTGAACATCAGAGATTTGACTCTGTGCGAGCACAACCTAAAGCATTGGATTCCCTGCTAGGAAAATCTGCCACAGGGGAGAGTGCCACAAGCAGTGGTGACAACCTTCCTCCCCCCAGTCCCAGTGGCTCATGAAGCCTGAACTGGGTGGTGCTTGCTGGAGAGACACTTGCCCAGGCAGCTGGTAAATGCAGTATTGTTGTGTTACACACCTCTCTGCAGTGGAGCTAATGCTGCTTCCTGCAGGAGTGCATGCCCAAGTCGGAGGCTAGGACAGCAAAATAAAAAATAGCAAGTATAATGACAATTCTCCCCCTCTTCCGACACGGGAAATGTTTTCTTATTATTTTGGAGCCATTGACTCCTACAGCAGGAAACGGTGTCATCCCCTCCTCAGCTAGCAAGTGCTCTTCCCTAATCCCAGTTCTTCTAAAGAAAAGCTATCTGTCCCTCATCCACAGCTTTTTCCAGACAGGCAGTCCCTGCAAGAACAAAACCAAGGGGACAAAGAGCACAGTTTGGGTTTTTTTGGAAGAAGGCTCCTCTCCTCAATGCGTTAATCACCAAGGCTTTCTTTCTAGAAACACCCTGCAGCTCAAATGGAAGAGGTTGGACTGAGAGAAGTGTCCTTATGGAAATGTGACTGACCATAGGTGGTGCCTCTCAGCCTTTAAAATCCATGAGATTGTAAGCCCTACACCTACCACCTCCAGCCCTGCCTTCAGTGCCCAGCAAGTGACCACAGCCACATATGCCCAAAAACATCTTCATGTTTCCCTGCTGGCACCCCTATGTTTTGCCCACCAAACCCCTCCAAACGAGGCTCACACACATCTGCTCAGAGTGCGGTCTTCTTTTTTGGAAGAGGTGAGAGAAGCTGCTAGCACACAGTTAGCAGGACAGACTTAAAGCTGGTGGGGAGAATGGATGCAGCAGAGGAATGACTGTGCCTGGGTTCAGCTCAGTAGTTCTGGAGCTGAGGGCAGCCCTTGGGTGCCGTTTCAATCTTCATGACGCTGTTGGATTCCAGAGAGTAGGTCACCTCATCCTCGCTCACCCCTGGTGGCAGGTTGAATTCCTTCATGAATTTTCTGTAGTTACACGTCTTTGACACCGAGGTGTTGCGCTCCTCCCTGTGCTCCGCTAACACTGTCACCTTCCCGTCCTTCACCTGCACACTGACGTCCTTGGGGTCAAAACCTTTCACGTCGATCAAAGCCAAATGACTCCGATCACGAGACGAGTTCAACATCCTGCTAAATCTTTGTATTCTGGAATTAAAACAAGAGGATAGCCTTTACCTTCCCGTTCCCCTTCCAACTTATTTCTCCAAAATGGCTGTTTCTCTCCCATCCTGCTTATCTGTTTCAACCTTTGCTCCCAACAGCAATGCCAAACTTCCCCTATCCTACCTTAAAGGGTGCTGATGCTTGTAGAAAGCAGGCAACTGTTACCTGTTGATTCGTCGCTCCACATCCAGCCTTGCAGGGAGGGCTCTTCTTGCTGGGGGCCGGGGTTGGGGCAGTTGCAGGCAGCAGTGTTGAAAGGCCATCATCCTCTGCAGGCGGGCTGCAAGCAGCTTCTCACGGAGCAGCTGCAGGCGCAGGTCCAGCAGCCTCATCTGCCGGTGTATCCGCCTCAGGTGCTGGCTGGTGTCTTCCAGAAAGTGACCACGCGCCGACATTGTCAAGCTGCAAAGTGCGTCAGGGCATGAATGAACTCGGGTGCCTTGGGATTTTCATCTGGTGGTGAGCGTGTGAGCAGAGCCGTGGGTGCTCCTGCAGCCTTCCAGCTGGCACCTTATGACATCGAGGGTCACAGTTCCGCAGTCGCCATGGGAACCGCAGCCCAGGCCGTGCACACTCGCTGCTGCAGCTCCCCCCGAGGACCGGGAGAGCCCAGGGACACACCGGGGGGTTGGGGCACAGTGGGGGTATGTGCACAGTGGCCAGGCAGCAGAGCCACAGGCCATGGGGAGCACAACTTGGGTGTGGTTTTCATGCGGTTGTCTTCACCACGGCTGCCCACAATTCCCAGGAATGATATTCACCATCAGCTTTCCACCCCGTCATCTCTGATGAAGTGCTGGAGCCCAAGACATGAGCGGTATTCCCTTAGACTGGCCTGTGATACAGAAGCTAATCCCAGCCTCAGCAGCAGAGCCTCGTCTCTCAGGCATCTACCCAGTGGTGAGCTGGATGGCATGTTATTTTCCCAAGGCAAAATATGAGTTTGGCTCATCAATAAATCAAAAGAGCTAGCTTATTTTATATTGAAAGGTAGTTTCACCCCCTCTTGTCTTTATGCATTATTACTTTTGCATCACTTTTCAGTCTGAAGAAAAACCTTTTATATAAAAGCTGAATTCAAAGGCTTCCAAATTGTGAAGGGTCCCTTCTGTATGGAGCCTGTACACCTTTCTGACAGCAGTGTTCTGTCTTTAAAACTCTGACGCTCTCTAGTCTCTTTGGTTATACATAAAAGAGTCCTTCAGGAGATCTCTCTTGCCTGGTGAATCTGAACCAAAAATCCCCCAAAACCAGAGGGAGTTTTGTTTGCCAAGCTCCATCTGGAGAGATGAGGTCTGGAGAAAACTACTCGAACTGAGCATCAAGCTCAATCTTCTTGCCAGAGTACGGACCATGAGAGCCACTACAAAGCAAAGATGCTGAACACAAGGATGTGTAGCAACCCAGAATTTCTGCAGTGAAAATAACAGCTTGAAAATAATGTGAAGTTAAACCTTCCTGGCACATGAAATTGGGGTGGTTGAAGATTCACCACGAGCACCTCAAGAGACTGAGGAACACCTGCAGGCAAGGGTGCCCATAGGGTGCTGACTCCTTTGGGTTGCATCTTTATACTAGGGGATGAGAGCTTTTCCCCTCAGGCATTTGCACCCAGGGAGATTGTTCCCAGACCTGGAGGTCATCAGCATGACCCACAAGCAGAGCACTGAGCAGAGGGACCTGCATGCAAAAATAACATCGGAGGGCATCACCACACATCTTACATAAGGATAAGTAGGTGTCTATGGACACAAATCAACCAAGCAGACATCTGCCAATCTGCTGCTCTCCTCCTCTGCTCTGTTTCCCATCCCTTCAATCAAAGGCAGAAGCACAGCATCCAGCAGTGCTCCTGGTGTGTTTGCCACGGGTTGGGAACAATGTGGGCTTTGCCTTATCTTACTATGTCCCAAAAGCTCCCAGGAAATCCTGCAGTAGGATGAAACAGTGTCAGTGAGTGCCCTCTGTGGAATCAATGAACCCAGGGGTAGCAACACCTGTTTACAGAGACTTCCCAAAACACTTCTGTGCAGAGTTGTTCATCTCCAGGGGCCCTTTCACACCGTGTACCTGCACTTATATTTGCAATCAGTGTTTAAAAATAATAAAAACCTATTTGCAGGCAGGATGTTTTTGTAATGATCTGAAAACTGGGCTGTAGTTTTTAAACCAAATGGAAATACAGAGCTATGAAAGTAATTTGTAGCTTTGTTTATTGTTACTGCAGCAGCTAAGCCAGAATTGTATGTTAGCAGAGTTGCTCTCCTCATGCCTCTACTGCTGTTTTTAGTTAAACACGCACACTTTAAACCTTTGGTCTTCTGGTGCCAATCATTCACTTTGTACTTACAAGGGATGGATGAGTGGCTAGACTAGACAACTCAATAGTTATTTTTCTCCTCATGTTTCATGGTATTTCTATAAAGATCTGCATGTTGATCACCCTCATGCCTTCCTTGGGTCTGAGCAGAAGTGGGCACCTGCTGTGGCTGACAAGTGACTCTCTTGATCGTATGTACTTGAAAACAGTTTTGGAAGGCGGCTGCTGCCTCTTTCTAGCACTTAGCACTGTTTGCAGATTACAGCAGCTGAGTATTACAAATTTAGTTTCAGCATTCTCAGCCGTACATGATCATTTCCAGTAGTGCCCCCACAGAGGACATCTGTGGATGTCATTCTTAGGAAATAGACCTCAAAAGCATTCAGAGAAGAAAGACTGATTTGATTCTCTTGGCAAACAATGACAGCGGATGGGTTGCCTGGTATCCCTTTCCAGGGTTTCCCTCCCTTTGGGTGCTGGCATTACATAGAAACCAGTGGTCTTAATGGTTCTGAGGAGTCAGATCCCACCTCAGCTTGGTGCAAAAAAAACCAACAAATGTTAAAAATAAAAATCCCCGAATTACTGATGTTACCTGCTCCTTGTACAATGAGAGAAATGGGGGACAGGTGGGGAAGTGAGCGACGTGCTCAGGTGGATAAGCTATAAAGACAAGCTTTATCACCCACCACCCTTTTGGGGAAAAATGTGTGACCTGATACTGATACCACAGCAGTGACAGGTTGGATGGAGCAGGTTTTTTCCTTAGACATGCCAAGGCAACCGCCTGGGGCCCTCTGTGGTGGTGAGTCCTTTCGAGCCCAGGCTTGACATAGCTCAACTGGTGCGAGAGAGGTACACAGATGACCCATAAACTGATTCCAGGTTTTGGCTACACACTCCAAACAATCCAGAATGCGTGTCTTGCCACCCTCTATTTTCTCTCTAGTTTTTCTCCCAGCCTTCTCTCATAGTCTTGCTTCTTTCTGAAAAGCTAACGGTATAGCTGGCATCTTCTGCAACGTCACTGTGAGTAGGTGACTGGTGAGGCAGCTAAAGGTATTTTAAACAACTCAGTGCTCATTCAGACTTTCCCAGCCCTGAAAAGCCTGCTAGGCCCACACTCTGGGTTCATCACTGAGAGTGCATCAGCTTACAGGGACACGGGGTCTTCCAGCAGCCTCCAGGCTATGGGCTACTCCACTCTCCACAGTGCTTGTTGTGCTAAACTACCCAAACAAAAACAGCCTGTATGGTGCCTTGTCAGAGATATGGTGGCCACAGACTCCATCAGTGGTGGTGGGGTCATCTCTCTCCATAGAACAGGGCTGTAGAGAAGTGAAGAATGAAGGTCCCACTTCCCAGCTTCTTCCAGCCTACCCATGGTCTGGGCTGAGGGTACAGCCAGACAAGGACAACACACAATGACACACAAATTCTCTCTCTGCCAAGGCTGTGAGGCCCACTCCCTGAAGGCAGGTACTGTGTCTTAAAGCATCACCATAAGCAGGTAAAAAGACTTTCTGAGGCTGCTGGGTCTCCACCAGAGACCTACATCCACTCCTGCAGAAAACAAGGGAGACTCAAGGCACCTCCAGATCAGGAGATTGAGGAGTACTGCAGGTAGAGCTGCTAAGAAAGCATCTCTTCAGCAAAGCTGGCACAAGAAATCACCTGCCTGTGCCTTTAACTCCTTTATCAAGGAAGGATCAGGATGGGAGGGTACCTCTTCCAGGGCAACACCATGCTGCACCACCTCCAGCTACTCTACACATGAAGCTGGGGAGCTGCGGATGTGGCACAGCAGACAGCCAAGTAAATTGGAAGTAGAGCCACAGCAGTGTGAGACAGCTTCTCCAAAATGCCTGCTACTTTTTCACCCATTTCTGTAAATGTGCAACGCTGCAGTAAAGGGCTGGGCTCCTGACTCATGAGAAGCCATTTGATTTACAGAAACAGCTCGCTCCTGAGGCAGGCTAATCTGCTGCGCATTAAACAAGCATTTCTTGATAGGCTGCTTCCCACGGCCAGAGCTGTGTCCTCTGCTCCCCTTCCTCCCCAACTCCCCTGCATCAATGTGCTGTCCTGGGCTTGACTAGCCCCAGATGGGAGTCGGTTGGATGGCTGACCCGGGGTGAGAGAATCACACTGGGAAACATCACCCACTCTGAGTAATGCTGCTGATGCCTCTGGGATGTATCAGGAAGAGCTTCATGCTGCAGGAAGATGAGCTGCTCTGTAATTATTTCCTGTGAGCTGTGGGAGAGCTTGCCTGCCCTTCTGGGCATGGAGAGGTAATTATGGACACACGGGAGGAGTAACCAACCTCATGCAGGTGACTTGGCCAACGTCACCGCTGTGGATCTGGGAACTTCTCAGGCATGGGGAAGTGGCACTCACGTTTCTGTGGGTCTGTCTAGCTGGCCCCACTTGAAAGAGGCACCAAACACTTCTGAGGAGGTATGTGGGTGGATGGGAATTGTTCTGAATACAGATCAACTCCATCTTGAAGGTGTGCTGTCCGTCATTTCAAGAACTGACTCAGCTCCATTTCCCTAGGGGAAGGAGGGACTTTTGCCATAGTGTGTTACTCCAGCTGCCAGTGGGATAGACTCCCTCTGGCAAAGAGGATCTCTTAGTGGTTCTCCTTCACTGCAAGTCAGCTGGTGCTGTAAATGCAATGTGGAGCTGCTGGTGACATGCTGATATGTGGATGCTCCATGTTACTGGGACATGGAGAATCAGCAGGGTAAAACCACTGTGGTATGATGAAGGCTTCAGTTTAATCAGGTCCTTGCCCTGAGAAGTCAAGGTGAATTTTGACTTCTGGTAAGATCAGGCAATGAAACAAAATTGGGGCTGTCAAGGAAGTGAGTCCACTAATAAGCCTAACTTGCAAGGGCTGTTTTGAAATGTTCTTTACTTATCAGCAGAATAGGAAATCCTCCTGCTTCAAGTCTGCTGCGCTCCCAGGGATCCTGGACAGTCAGTTCTGGCCTGGCATGAGGAGGAGGATGAAGGACTGCATATACTACAGCATCCATCTCTGATCCAGCCCTTGTCAGTCTCAGGTTGTCTTGAAAATACTCCCACAGTGACCTTGAAGTCAACATCCCAACACAGACAAGTCAACCACAGCATAGGTTCTTTGGCTCATTGTTTCTGATCCCTGTAACGTCTCTGCTTGTCAAGGTCTTCCTGAAACCCATGAAGCTGAGAAGCTCCTACAATGTAAAAGCTTCATTCCAGAATGAAGAGATGGAAACTGGAAGATGTCCTTCACTGCTTATGTCAGATGTGACTGCCTCTTCTTGCCCACGGTGTATAGCCAGGGACCTGTCCTCTCAGAATCCACCTTGTCAGGGGAGTCCATAGAGATGGACTTTAAAATACTCCAGATGACCTGAAACTTGAAAAAACCCCAAAACCCCAAAACAAAACACACCACCTCCAGAGCATCCCACAAACAAAAAACCCAACCCCAAACCCCCAAAATCTAACTCCCAGGGCTGGAAGCACTGCTGCCTTCATAGTCCTTTCAGACATAATGCCTGAATTGACCGTTCTTTCACAGTTTCTCTGGATTTCTTTTGAGCAAGAACAGATCAAGTTCAGCAAGTACTGATCAATTCAGAGTTTGGTCAGTATATTTTCAGACCTGTCAGGTTTTGATAGTGTCTGATGTATTGATTTACAGGTATCATCCAGAATCTCTTAACACTCCAACCGCCTTCTTAAGTGGGGTGTAAGCATATCACTTTAAGCCCAGTTTGGACCAGTCAGATGCTGTTTAACTGAGAGTCCAATTGCACACAGAGCACCGCAGCCACACACTGCAATCAGGTAACCCTGTGCTCATATGGATAATAATGATCATTTCCCCCTCTCCTAATTTCCATATGGAATGGAAGTAATTAGCCATGTAACTGTGCACCTATGTGTCCAGACAAGGATTGCTGAAAGCTTTGGAGCACACCCAGGGTGACAGGCTCCAGCTCAGCCTCCTGCTCCTTGGAATGGCATTGACTTCCCATACAAACCTGAGGAAATGGTATTTCTGGATTGCCAACACACTGTTTATGTAAATGAGACATCCTTTGATGTTCTCTTGGTTTTACTGACCTATTTAACACTCTTTAAACTTCATGGGAAAAAATATTCATGCCATATCAATAGCTGGTTTTTATGTCTTTCTTCAAGGAATCCTTTCTCCACTTGAAATTCATAATGGAGCAACTGAATTCCTCCAATGCAAATTTAAATGATTCATTGAATGTTTTGCACTGACTCCTCACGCTGCTGATCAGACACACTGATGCCTAGTTAGCTTTTAAAAAGTTGTCTTTTCCTTGTTTTCCTTCATCATCCTGGGATCTCTTCCACTCCTGCTCTCCCACTGGCACATAGTGGCGAGGATCTGAGAGGCAGGACTATGCTTCCTTACACCTAAATGAACAAATGTCCTTCTTCATGACAAGGTCTGGTCTAAACAGTCCAGGTGGAAGAAAATGAGCGTTACCCTTTCTTTTCATAGCAAACTAGTTAATCAATTCCTTACCTGCCCATAGTATTATTCACTCTAACTCCGAACGTTTGAATACAATTAAAGCAGTTACAGGCCTTTTGCCAGCACACTTCAGGGCACCATGGTACTCAGCATCGTTGCTAAAGATCCTTTATCCTATATGTACACAGGATCTTGACCAAAACATCCTGCAGCACCACGCCTTGAAGAGCAAAAGCCCATGGCGTGCTTCTCATGGCATGTCAGTTGTGCTCATTCATCAAGTTTGCCCTTTTTTGAGCTTCTTCTAACCCCAAAATGTTCCAAATTTTCCCCACTAGCTCTGGCTTTTTGCCTGTTCATGGCCCCTCTGAGGTGGGGGACCTGGCTGGGCTGTGCCATCCCTGCCATTGCTCCCACACTGGTGGGGCTGGCCAGACCACTTGGAAGATGCCCTCGCAGCAGCTGCTTGCTGTCATGCACATTTGGAGGGGGTGATGCTATGGCAGAGCTCCTCAATCCCTCCATCGAGCCAATCCACTCTTCCAAAGGTGGTATCTAAAAGCTGCTTCAATGCTTAAAGAGAACAGCCTGCTGATAAATTGATTTTTTTTTTCTCTCTGTCACAACCAGAGTCATTTACAGGACTGCACATCACCTTTCTGTGGCACAAACAGGAGGATTGCAGCAGTTTTCAGGCCCTAAAGCTGCTCTGAAAATCCCCTTGCTTCAGCTTTTGTTTTCAGCCAACATTACTGTATTCCTACTGCTCCCATTTAGTTCAAATAGCTCAGCAAACTGAGCACCCAGAGGAGATGTAAATTGTGGAGCAGCTGAACATGGTAGCTATTTGTGCTTTCCAGCTCTCAGGTGGATGAATGGGAGAGGTGGGTATTACCCAGCTGTGAAAAACACCCCCGGGGTACAAACCCCATCTGAGAACAAGTGCCAAAAGCCACCGGTGCCTGTGCAGTTCAGTATGTAGTGTATTTGCTGGGTCTTGTTCTTCCACTGTAGGTATCTTGTCCACCCGAGTGTAAATAATGTTGTTTGCTATGAAAAAGTGCATTTAATGTTGTTAGTTTTCAGTCTGACATCTACTTCTGTCCAGGTCAGTCCCCTACAAATGAAAACCAGTTTTGCTGCAGGAGTAGAAATCAATGTGCTAGTGCCATGCCAGAGAGAACTTTTTTAACGAGAACTCTCTCATTTCTCCAACATCCACGTTCTCTTCAGCAGAAAATAGTTTGCATGTGCCTTTTGTTTTCTCTTCTTCAGGACGAAGCTAAGGCCTACCCACTTGTCAGAGATGTGCCTGTGTTACTCAAGCACCGGCGAAGACCTCTACATTTCCATCAGTGTGCTTCAGAAAGTACCTCTCCAAAACACAGTGTTAGCAATAGGACCTGCCACCCTAGAGGGTGACCCCGAGCACCTGACAGGATGTGAAAAAGAATTCCCTTTGTGGCAGGTGTGCTGGACTTGTTGCAGTAGGAGGAGACTTTTCAGGAGGTGACTTGCCCATCAGCTGGGGTCACTGGGCTCCTTGAGGCTTATGCAAGAATGGTTAGAGCTGTGTCAGTCTCAGACATCACATTTTCTTGGGAAAGTTGATGATTTCACATCTCCTTTCATTCCAAATTGGAACATAATAGAAATACCAAACCAAGCTTATTGAAGTCCTTTGTTTACATGTTGGTGTTTTGATATTTTATGGCATTCATATAAAATTGAAAAAGATTTAAAGTGCTTGATAATGCTGTCAAGTTTCAGTGAAATCAGTGATTATGTGAAACCTTTCCACTCTTGTCTGTTCTGCTAGGAAGCAAAAAATCTGTCAGTTTCAATAATAAATGAGTTACCAATTAAATTTATACCACTCTTCAACATCGGCTGCACACTCCAGGCTACTAACAGTGTCTTCCTTTGGCAGTCCAGTCTCTTTGCCAGCCTCCCATCATTTCTGTGACAGCTTCTCCCTACACAGATGGAACAAGGCACAGGCTCTGGGAATGACAAGAAAACCCCAACTCTAATTTTGCCTTCCTTATTGTTTTTCCCTGTTTAAAGAAGGATGAGCAGTTCTTGATTGCAATGAGGGTCTCCCTGGCAAGGTGCAGCCACAGCACTGGCCCAGAAGGATGAGCTGCGCAGCTTACAGGTCCCACCTCATGGCACTAAGCATGGTGAAACAGGAGCTGTGTCAGCCTTATGTTCTTCAGTTAGTCTATCCTAGGGCCTCAAAGGTTTTATCTACAGTATCCTCAGAGCAGATGTAAATAACCTGGTGGCTAAAATCAAAGGGCTTCTGTTATCTTGTTCCTGCAGTGGTTTAGGGCGAATCACAGGGATTTGAACCTCTACCCGGAAATACCTTTAGGCATCAGGTACATCCTGACATGCCACTCTACAAGAGATGTTTTCATCACTTAAGTATTGCGAAATATGAAGTACCTCAATTTATGGATTTTTCTTTCATTCTATTTTAATCTCTTTAGAACTGCTGGCTCCCAGTTTTGGGGAATACCTGGAGATGAGCCAAGATTTGTTTGAATTGATTTTCAGCCTCTATGGGTAACTATCAAGTTAAATGGCTTAGGAAGGAAAAATGGAAAAAGTTCTTTTTCTAGAGGACAAAAAACTTAGCCTTGGAACTTGTTGTCCTCTCCCAAGAAACTTGTGAAGTATCTCCTACGATGTGGGAACAGTAATTTGATTGTACTACGAAACAGACTGGAAAAATGCACAAATCAGATGACAAGCACTTCTAGTCAGCAGTGATTACAAAAACCCCAGCACACAGCACGAGCCCTCCCTAACCGCATCCAGAGGGTTGTATTTTTCAAAGGGATCAAAGACCTGACAAAAATGTTATTCTCATCATCTTCATTTTGGATGAATTCTGAATCTCTCCATATGCCACTGCGTAAATTTTCAGATCTTTCCCTCCTCCTTTGGCAGCACTGTGAGGGTGTGAGACAGGGTCAGACAGTAACTTCTGGTATTACTGAGGAGTTTAAAATTAAGCCTGTGCTTTGATGAACTGTAATGATCAGACCCTATTTCAGAAGCATTGATCACTGAGATGGCCACACGCATCAGGCAGGTGCTTCGCACCTCCCAGGCTCAGGTCTGTGAGGGCTGCTGCTCTGGGAGAGGCACGTGGATGTTGTGGCCATGAGCAAGGCTTAGGTTTGCTCTGGCATCCTGCCTCTGACAGTCCGGCCTGTGCTGGTTGCTTTGGGGAAGACCCTTTCTTATTTCCACCTGGAGATATGGTGCTGCCATAGCATATCCTGATGTGAAGGGTCCAGTGGACACCAGTGGGCTGTGCGGGGCTGTGCCTGTCACGTGCAGCAGCTGCTGTTGCTGCTGGCTTGGTGTTACTATCGTCACTTTTCCTTTGTGTCACACCTGCCTTTGAACTTGCCTTTCCTATTTCTCCTCACTACTCAGCTGCTCTGCCTGGGCCCTGCTCCGCTTTGCATCAGTGTCATGCCCAGGCTGTGGCGAGTGCAGGGACCAACAGACATGTAGAAACACATTAACGTCTGTGGCTGAAGAGGTGATTCACGGGGGGAGCACATCCTCACTTTGGGGCAACTGTGTCTACCAAAGGGGCAGGATGGACAACTGCAAGAGGCAACACCTTCCATCACCCAACACCAAGTGGGACCTCCAGGCCTCCCAGCATCCCCACCTGGGGTTACACTCCTGTCAGAGCAAGGTCAGGCAGATGTTCCCCAACTGCAGTCAGCAGGCACCTTGATGGGCTTCACTCTCTTCAAACCTCTACAGCAAACAGATCCACTCCCCTCTAAATTTTCTCTGCAGCCACCAAAGGAGAGAGGTGCTCCCAGAGCATGGCTATTCCCATCAGCAGCTGTACAGCTGGGTCCATTGGGTCCCTGTTTCTCCCCATTTGCCATAAGGAAGGTGCAGGGAACTTACTCAGGCATGGGCATCACCACTTTAAAAGCATGTGAGATGGGTGCTGTTTTCTGAGTCACAAAGCATGGGATATGAGAGCCTTTGGATGTGACCTTACTCCAGCAACACCACTGAAAATGCTTTCTGTCCATGTATGTAATCCTTTCTGAAACACAGAAAACCTGTTCCAAACCAGGAAAGCTCCAGACGTTGCTATAGCTCTTGCACAGTTTTCTTGCTCCAGAAACTATACTGGAGGAGAGGGCTTTTCTTTAAATTAACAGCTGAGTTCCTGCCATTACAGACTGTTTGGATGCCTTCCCCCCACAGCATCTCACAGGGACAGAGATCACAAACACTGCTAGACCATCAAGTGCATAACTAGTCTAAACCTGTCAGGAACAACCAGTGCTGATTAAATGCATTATTATATGTTGTGTAAAAAAAGGATTTCCTAAGAGGTTTGGGGTTTTTTTAAGTTAAACTGAAGATCTGGATCCTGCCTTTTCTATGTGTCAAGGGACTAGATAAACCAGAATGGAAAATCCTGTTGGAGCCGCACTTCATGTTATCAGCACTGCATATCAACCTCACACCTTCTCTGGAGTACCTTCTTTGTTGTGGAATGAAACCTTTTGTTTTAAAAGGAATCTTTCTTTAAAGGAGCATCCTCAGGCTTAACACGTATTCCCGGTTTCTCTTCATTTATTGCTTATCTTTGAAGGAGGGGAGATCCCATTGTCCACCCTCTGAGTGCTAATGGCTTTTAGCAGTGATGGGTCAGGTGGGCAGGGAGGAGTGGGCAATGTGCTGTGTAAGGAAGATGGGTGGTGGCAGGCAGGAATTTGCTGGTGACACACCTTCAGGGGGTTCCTACACAAAGAGAATTTCATGGAGACCCTTAAACCACTGCAGCTTGTTCTGTTCATTGAGCTCTCGGCAGCCACACCTCCATCGCCGTGACTCACATTGCCCATTTTTGGAAAAAGCTAGTAAGGAATCCTACCAACACCTGATAGACACTACCTGTCTTATCCTAGTCAGGAGCAGCACTGACAGATGACTTTATGATGAAAGAAAAACATGTCCTTGGTGATTCCCCAGTCTTTCAGCTACCAGTTTCCTCATAGAAACGGGCTTAAAAGGTTCAGCTACGAAGAAGCCGTTGTAAAAAAATCATGTGTTAAGAGGATTAAGACATCATCCTAATTACAACTACCTGGTACAGAAATTGGGCCTTTACTATGTGCACGTTGACACTGTGGACCTGCAGCTGAAACATTTTTGAATGATGCAACTCAACTTTCTGGAGCATCCTCATGCAGAGAACCCACCTGAGGTGGCCACATGCCTGCAGGAAATCTCTGCTGGGAAAACCACCCTCAAGACTCTGTGCAAAAGAGAAGAGACATGGCAGCCCTGCCTCCAGAGGGTTAGTCTGGTTTACAGTTACCTTACTGCAATCTCAGCACGGGCAAGGTTGGAGCCCACGAAAGCAAAGATCTTTGCTAAGAACCTAATCAGGTTGAGCGCAGGCATGTGCTAGCAAAGCAGCCTGGGCAGACCTTGCCTGATCAGAGAAGTCAGAGCTTCAGTGTTATTGTAGACAGGACCTTAGTGTCAAGTCTTCAGGGATGGTTCTGGGAATGGCTTATAGTCCCCTGAAGCTGTATTGATTTAAAACGATCTGTAAGGCATTTCCTGATGCTGTATTTATAGAAATCAATGAGGTCTACAATTTTACACTCCAGTTTTTAGGAAATACTCAGGCTGGCAGGTGGTGACGACTCTCTTACAGGTGCCTGAGCTGCAAAACTTCTCTGGCGCACTGTAGAGGTTTCCTAGCAACTTCCTTCCATGGTCTTTGTGCTCAAATTTGTTTTGAAATGTGGGCCATCACAGAACAGTATTTCTGCCTATTTAAACTAGTTTAGCTCTTTTAAGCTGGCCAGGCATGCACAGAACAGCAGCAGTGTTTGATTTGTATCCTCTTCAGCTATTTCCTTTAAAACTAACAAAAACCTGAGCCAATGGAGGGGGGTTTCTTGGTTTTTTTTACTAACCAGACCACCAGTCCATTGCTCAAATTGCTGAGTAATAGTAAAACTCCAAATGCATATCTAAAACCAAATATAAACAGCAGCAATGTTTCGTGCTCCTCTGGCACATCGAAACCAACAGATGTTGATCATGTGCTTTGGACAAGTCCTTCCAAATTTATGAGAGACATCACATTTTTGAGCCAAAAATGCTCTTAAGAACATGGAAACCAAAGCAGCTAAACAGAGCTAACCTTTGTGTGCACGCATATGTGTCCATTTTAAAAATGGCCACAGGTTTTAAGTCTGCAAATTCACTGATAGCGTCCATGTTTGAACACACTGAAGCATTTATTCAGTATCGTGAACTGGCCCAGAGAGGCAGCTTCTGTCAGGAAGCCTGAAATGACACCCTTAACTAGAAAGTGAGGGAGTAATTTGGTGAGCGGAGGAAACTGTAAAGGATTTGGGTGTAAGATGGTGGAAGTCACACAACCAGATTACCTCCATCTCCCAGAGCAGCACTGAGACATTGTTTGTTACTGAAGTAATTCACTACACAAATACATATTTCTTCAAAGATGGGGAAAAAAATCACACACACACATTTATCAACTGGAAAGCAAATGCCAAGTGCCTCACTGTTTTCCTTGGAATCTGCACTGTTCTGTGAGCTCTCTCATAGAGACCCATGAACAACTATGATTGTATGATTCTATTCTATGATTCTATGAACTGAAGTGCAAGAGGAAATGTGGATTTAAGTCCCCCCATGCTGCAGCCAGAGTCCTTCCTGCCCTCAGCAGGATCCATCCCTGCCTGATGCTGAACAAACCCCATATTCACAGGCTTGACATCCCACATGGGCTTGACTGAGGCACAAACCACCCAACGTGAACTCTCTCCCCCTCTCCCCAGGCTTGGCTGCCACTATTTTAACCCAGCATCATGCGCCTCCCTTAGGGATTACCTGCTCTTACATCCTCACAGCATGTTGGGTGCTGTGTTGCCTGCTCCTACCACTTGCATTGCAACTGCTATAAAACACTGGATTTCTTGCTCAGCACTAGTGCTTGAACCAGTGTGGCTACGTCAGCTGTTGGCATCAGTTGCAGAGATCAGGGCAAACTTCCAGAGCAGAGCAGATCAGACCCTGGACTTCCACCAAAACCCATCTGTTCCTGGCTGAAGAGTTATTCCCCCCACCTTTATAGCTGGGTCGGATAATGAGGTATCGAACCCTCAAATTAGCACAACATGGAGTTCTTTTAATAGCCTTCCTCTCCACAAGATGCTATTGCATCTTGTGTACATCAGCCAGCCCAGCAAGCTAGAGGACTTCTAGCTGACAGTGTCAATTGTTTATAAAGTGTTACTGCACTGCCAACACTTGAAAATTCGATATTTCTCTCGTGACAGTCAGTTCAAATACTCTGGAAACAACCTGCATGAAACAGTGGACAACAGTCACGACGCTTGTCTTTTCTGAGATGCCCAGGCTGGATTTGGGTACAGCTTGTGCCAGGCAGGACTGTGAGGTGAACACCGCAGCAAAATTGCCAAATACACTTGGCAATGGGGGTTTACAGGAGGGTGAGCCTCACACTTCAGACCCTGACTCAGGAGCGCTGTAATTAAAGAGCACAAGGGCTGGGAGGAATTCTCGCAGAGCCAACGCAGCAGCACTCGCTCCGCAGCGAGCTGCAGCACCAAGGGTTAACACTCTGCTGCCTGCCTCCACAAATCTGCATAATGCCTTGCTTTGGTAGGTCATTTGCATAATTTTAAATTACTCTTTTGTCTGGAAAATAAAATCTAAAACATAGCTTCAAACGTAAGTGGTAGATACCAATGTTTCATATCCTAAGAAGTCTCGTTTAAGTCTATCTGTCTGAACTCGTCAATTGAGGTTGTAAGAATAATTTTGACAGAGCGATGTTGTTTCTTTATTGCAGAGCCTTGAGTGCTCTTTCCCGGTGCCATTTTAACTACCTAAATAAGGTCTCATGTGCTCACCCACCCCTCACAGAGGGGCTGAAGCTGCCCTACCCACGCTCAGACCCTCCAGAGAGTTCAGCAGCTCCAGCCTTTGCCAGGGGATTCCAGCCCACCCCTCTCATTAAACTAGAGAAACAACGCAGCAGCTGGAGACTGAATCTCTGTCATCAGCACATCTTTTCCACGGACGGGCTTCCAGGCTGTAGATGCGCACCCAGAGATGTGGACACACTGGTATCAGCTTAGTGTCCCACCTCCTACTGCCAGGAGGGATTCAGCTCACCAGAGGATACCTACAGTTTCATCAGCTGAATCACACTCCTAGCCCATTGACTCCTGTAACTAAGTGTCCACTGACTAGTGTGGGAGATTAGATACCTATATTCAGGGATCTGTTTTCTGGATCTGATTCCAACTCCAGCCCACGAGGTGCTCTTTGTGGGCTGAGACCCGTGCCTCTCAGCTATTCTCTCCCTCATCTTGGCAGACAGATACAAAGCAAAGTGTCTTCTACTCTCAGTGATGTGTTTCAGTGTACGAGAAGGGGCCCTTAGCCTACACTGGCACCTCAGCGTGTTTTAAATCATAGCTTATCAGAGCAGCAGAATAAATCCTACGAAATAAGCCAAATGGATAAGTTGCCTGTTGTTATGACTGAAGCTTACCTGAACTTATATACTGTAAACTTCTGTACCTTCCTCAGGCAAAGACCTGTAAGTTGTGCATAAAAATGTCCAGCATTTCTAAATGGGACTTCACAAACCAATGCACTTGAGCTCTTGACTTTGTTGTCCCAAAAGTCAAGTGACACCAGAAGACATTTCCCACTCGATGCCAGCTCCCCTCCAACAGCGTGCCTGGCAGCCATTCTGCCCAGAGGAGCGCCAAGGGGTAGGACGGCTTGCCACCTCCTTCCCTGCCAGCAGGAAAGCACCAACAGGGAAAGCTTTAGGCAAATGTAGCAGGGTCTGGGTAGCTTGTATAAGCTGTATGGGGAACAGGACAAGTGTAAGTAGGTGATCCTGAGGGAACAGATCTGTCAAATGCTAACAAGTTTCTACCTGGCTTGTTTAGCTCAGTTTTTCTCTTGCCTAGTGCTCATAATCCAAATTCAGGTGAACTCTGAAGTTCCCTGCAAGTGATAATATATTGACTGCCCTCCTTCAGGCTCTAGTGGCATTAGTTTCCAAGAAAATATTTTAAAGATGACTTAGAGGTATCTTTTTTCTAACTTAACATTCTGCAAACAGCTAAATTTGACACTTCTGTTAAAATCCAGACAAAGCAGATACACAGTATTAAACATTTAAGCCCAAATAATTAAAGTGTCAGTTCACAGCAGAAGGCAACATTCACTGCAAGTGAAACTACTTGTATGTTCAGTTAGTAGCAAGTAATTCTGAATTTGCAATCTGCCTGCAGTTTTGGGTTAACTACCTGCCTATGCATAGAAATATGCTCACCAACACATATGCAGGCACATATAACTGAGTGTTGCAGTTGCTGTTATTCACAATAAAATGTTCATCTATCAGTTAACAGTGTCCCTTTCCTCTTACACTGCAATGGAAAAAAACCTCCCAGACTATCTATTCATATTTTTTTTCCTCCATCAGTTTCAATGAAGCTAAATGTTAACTACCAAAGCAGTTCCCAGCACAGTCTCCGTGTGCTTCATCTCCTACTGACCGCTATCCCCACTGCAATTTTTTTTTCTCTCTTTGAGCACTGAAGCTCTATCACCATAAAAATCCTTATTTCATGGGAATCCCAGTTGTTATAGCTGCCTCTGTTTACACGAAGTCAACATCTAATTTTTTTACCTTTAATCACTTTCTAGCACTGGTTGTGATAACCCACTGCATCTGTGTTCCCAATTTGGGAATATCCTATAGCGACATGGAAACACAGTTGCAAAACAGCCATCCTGCTCAGTGTGAATGTCCTTAGTGATTTAAGGGGGGGGGGGGCGGATGTGGAACAAAGAAGAAAAAAGCTCACAAGATTTTTAGCAGAATAGTGCAATCTTCCCTGAAAGGAAAGACCACCATTTAAAGGGAATGGGTTGTGTTTGAAAACCACCTGCACACTAATGATGGGAGTCCTGACTGCTGAAACACGGAAGAACTATTTCAGAAGAGGTGGTGAATTTGCAGCCTCTGTGTACACTCATTTTGCACAGGCCAGATTTCTCCTGAACAGTCACTGTTTATCGCTTCTCAGATGACACAGCCTCTGGTTTGCTTAAAATGCCAGCTGTAAACGGAGGCTGTTTTTGAGCTCTTTCACGAGCAGCTCATTTTTCTCTCTGCGTGCCTGTGCTATCGTTCAAATCAGCAGTTTGGGCTTGAAACTCATCACCTTACCACCCTCCAGTTCACTTTGTGGAGCAGCCTAAGAGCACACACCCTGGGCTCCTTTGGGGTGCAACCACAAGGAAACCGGCGCTCCCAAAGTGCAGCATGATCTCTGGGGAAGCTGTGGGTGTTCAGTCCACGAGCACACCTAGAGCTGGCCAACACAACTCCCCTCAAAAGGGGGTTGGCTGGGCACTCACCACCTACTGCTCTGCACTACACTGGACTCCTCAGGAAATTTTTTAATTTTAGTATTTTTTTCAAAGGGAATTAAAGCCAAATGCAAGAACCACCTACTATTTCTTTCTGTATTATAAATAGCCATCGGTGACACACGGCTATCTGATGACAGAGGAACAGCAGTTAAAAAGTAGGCTGGAAGTACATACACTGAAAGGTAAATCTTGGCCCCACTGGAGACCACGGAATAATTCACTTGCTTTTGACCTGGAAGGTCTCCACTCCTTTCCCTGCCAGAAACAAATTTACTCAGCAATAATTCCAGAAGGCAGTATATGAATCAAGGCCATACAAAACTATTGCTGTGAATGCATTTCATCCTCACAATTTATAAAGGCTTTTTTTTTCTTTCAAAACTGCCACTTTTGAAGGTAAACATGGTTAAGACAAGAGTAACTAACCCAATCAAATGGAACCAGTAGGAAAATAAAAACTCTTTTTTCATCCTATTTAATCATCTGGACTCCCTTGAAAGCCTGCAGACAGATAAGAAGGAGATGGCAATTCCACAGGGAACCCAGACAACCTGCTAGGGACACATGTTCACCTTTTAGGTTACTAAAGTTCAAACAAATTGTGTCTTTCCTTACCAGGAACCTACAGGAAGCCACTCTGATGCAAAAGAGCACAACTCTGCAGCGTGCACAAGAACACTTGCCCAGGTGACACAAAGTCTCAGCCATACACCCACCACGTACACTGTGCACACAAGCTCTGCTCACACCATCTTACAGCGACAGCCACATAAGGTGGCTGCCCACAGTCTCTCTTCCCAGGACATTTGGCTCCTGCACAGTGCCCGGGAATGGCTGGTGACCTCCTCTTGCCATGCTCAGCTACATTTGTCAGTGGACAGGTCTGGTATACACATATAGAAGTGTTCATGTAAACTTTGTGGTGGGGACTGGACAAGAAGAGATGCCCCAGATGCCCAGTCAGAGAAGAGGTGTTCATGAGTGCCTCTGTGGGAGCTGAAAGACTCAAGTGAGGGGCTACAACAAATGTGAAGAGCAAAGTCAAGTGAGAGATGTGACAAAACAAAATCTCAGTCTGCCAGATACCAGTGGATCTACAAACTCCACTGAGTACTCAGCAGATAGTTCACCTCAATCCCAGACACACTGTGCCAACTCCCCTAAACAGAGAAAGTAAACCTGACTGTATAGTAAAGAACGGAGAAACAAATCACAGATTCATTCAGTGTTTTGTGTTGTAAGGGATCCTAAAGATAGCAGCAGGCTCAAACCCCCCTGCCATGGGCAGGGACACCTTTCACTATACCTGCTTGCTCAAAGCCCCACCCAACCTGCTCTTGAACACTTCTGGGAATAGAACATCCACAGCTTCTCTGGGCAACCTGCTCCAGTGCCTCACTACCTTCACAATGAATAATTTCTTCCTTATATCTTATCTAAATCTAATCTCTTTCAGTGTAAAGCCATTACCCCTTATCCTATCACTACATGCCTTTGTAAAAAGACCCTCTTCAGTTTTCTTGTAGGCCAAATTTCTTGCAGAATCCTCATTTCTGGTCCAGGATTCCTTTGCTGCAGAGCTGAGGTGAGAAAATGCAGTGTAGCTCAGACAAGAGAGGAAGGGACATCAGGCAGCTGAAGTACTGCCCAATTTTAAAGGGCCATATTTCAGTCCACGCGTATGCATTTCAGTCATGCAAGTGTATCTGCAGACTGTGTGTCAAATTGTGTCAAAGCTTACCATAATCACTTCTGAATATCTCTTTCTGGTACTGCAGCTAAGGGAAAGACCACAGCAGAATGAGGGACCTGCATTGCTTCAGTTTGTGGCACAAGATGCTGGAAACCTTGCAATGTACTTTGCTGCTCATTATAGTAACTTCTTCTCAGCCTTAGGAACAATCTAGAAGCTGTAGTTTTCTGCACAGCATTCTTGCTGACATTTCCAGAAATGCTGGCCTCATTTCTTCCACAGCAAAATACAATCTTATGCTGCCAGCCTGATGTCATCTCTGTTGACATCTGGAATTAACAGCCTGGAAAGCGCATAGTAGAGCTCTCCTTCACTGCCTGAAGCCTTCGCTTCTGCTCAGGGCCTCCTTCCTGACTTCTCTACGCCCCGCCAGCATGGCTGCCTGTGGTACAACTGCCGGCATCTGCTCACACTGTTTACAGTGCAAAGTCCCTTGCAGTCCTCTTACCCCAATTCTTCCATATCCAGTAGGTCTCCTCCCTCCAGGACTAACAAACTTCCATGCAATCCACCAGACCCGCAGCTGCCAAGTGGGTTTAGGGAGCAGTCAGGAACAAACCTGTCCCGGTGTCCCAGTGCCTATTATTCAGAAGCTATTTCTGATGGGAAAGTTCTTGATCTACTGGAAATGGACATTTGTGGAGCAGGAGGCTGGATGACATGACCCCCAGAGGTCCCTGCCAATCCATGCATTTCTACCAGTCTGAAAACTTCAGGAAATGCTGACTCTCATCAAAACTCAATTTCAGGCATGACAGCAGTCATCCCACAAAAGTTATTTTGTATGGTATTTCCAAGCTGGCAAAAACTCCCGCACAGACAAGTATACCAGCAAGGAACTTGCTCTGCTGGTTGGGTGTTGGTGTATTTATAGCTGCACCTTCACAAGGAAGATGCTGCTTTACCAGTAGACCTGAGAATAGCACCATCTATATACCAAAGAAGTGTGCAATGCAGGGAGTGAAATTACTTAGGCCAAGACAAACAATGTTGTCTTAAAGGTACATTTTTTAAAGAAAGAAAATCTAGTTTGGTTCTTGAGGGTTTTTTTTATGACTTGGCAAATATGAATTTTTAAATACCATTACAGTATCAGATG
Source organism: Oxyruncus cristatus (assembly GCA_013399855.1). Classification (NCBI taxonomy): domain Eukaryota; kingdom Metazoa; phylum Chordata; class Aves; order Passeriformes; family Cotingidae; genus Oxyruncus; species Oxyruncus cristatus. The sequence continues at coordinate 621,823 of VXAY01002772.1, read as the reverse complement.
CTGTCATCCAAGAGACTGGGACAATCCAGACACGTAAGAAAAGTCTTTTATTTTGAAATTCCTGAAAATCGCAAGTTGTAAGAAGGATCAGTTCTGCTATCAGAAAGCAATTCTATCTGGAGCCGCTTCAGATAATTAAAGGACCATCAAGCCATCGAGGCCTTACCTGCCAAATTATCTTCCTAAAACTGCAGCAGTAGACAAGGCAGGCGTTCAATGAGCTGCCACTTCCTGGTATTCCAAAAGTCAAGCAGTAAGATGCAGCCTCACATCCCTGCTAGGGAAGTATGGGCACTTCTGATGGTGTGCTGGAACTTCTTCCATGTTCCAAAGTCCTGTCAGAATAACAACATTGTCAGCTGAGCACTTGGGTTTGTGTCTTCTCACCTATGCTTAGGGTTAGTTGGCATTTTAGACACCAATACAAACTCTGAGCGTAAACAAAAGCTGACATTTGCACTACTCAAGTTTATTCTGGCTCCAAACGCAGTTCCAAAGGAATCCATTTTAAAGTTTTTTTTCATTTTGCTCATGCTGAGTGTTTGCATTGGCAAAGCCACAAGCAATGGCTAAAACTGGGGTTCAGACATAATGCAAATAAAGCTTCAGAAAAGGATTACTTGGCAATGCCAGCAGGAGACTGCTGAGGCCTAACAGATATGTGCCCTCTTTGGGCCTTCCCAGCTCTCTTCCTGTATCTAACAGGTTTCCATAACCCATTAAGTTTTAAAGCTTGTGTATTAATGGTGGAAGGAAGTGAGTAATGGAAATATCTTCTTTATGTCCAGCTCCTAAGAGAATTCCAACGCACAAATTACAGCATTTGGAAATGTAAATGCTTTGGAGAACTAGATCTTGAACACAAAACCAAACATAAATACCTGGAACTTCCCCAAACCCTACCAAAATTCTTGACAGCATTTTCAAGGGCTCTGCAGGAATTTATGTGACCCATCTTCCTACTATTCAAAGGAAAAGAAGAATGACTGTCAAAGGGAAATACTCTGTTTTTTGTCTGGGAAAAAAAATGAATTGAGAAGCAAGACTTTTCAGGTGATTATCAAAACATTCAAGTGATTCTGATAAAATTACTGAGGTCAAGACAACTTAGAAGACTCTCTCACCGCAATAAACACCATAAATATATTCAGGGGATGTTGAGAACAAAAAAGGAGAAGGAAAAAGCAGAACAAAGCTAACAAACTTTGGTACAACCAAACTCAGAACTAAGTAATTCAGAAACTCTCTGTCCTAACGGGAAAAAAAAAAGTATTCATGGACCTACTAGTTTTTAAAAGCACGGCTGCTGCACTGTCTCACTACCAAACAGAATGAGTCCCATTCCATGCCTTGTGTATTTCCAGAAACCTGTAAGGATTTTCTTTCCAGGATAAGCTAATTTACATACTTGTATTCCTGAAGCCATTTGAATATCCCTGTCACTTGAGAACAGAACATACAGGGAAACTTCATCTGAGAACAAGAAATCTGGAAAGCACCAATTGAATATTTCTTTTCTTAGCGCATTTCCTCATGTTAATGATAGTCGTATTGGAAAAAACTCGCAGAAACTCCCCAAATCTCTGGGCAGCAAGCAGCTGCACCAGCTGATTCTTAGATTAGCTCCTTTCGGCTGTACGGGAGAAAGACCCTAGGAAGAAGGGGGAACGGAAGATGGGGAGTTGCAAAGGTGCTTACGATCTGAAAGTGGAGGAACAAATCGAGATTTTTAGGGTTCATGATTACGCAGCGTCAGAAATTAAATCTAACTCACTGAACTAGGTTCTAGAGGTTTTTCGATACCGTTATCATGTGATTGCCAGCATTCCTCACATGCTAAAAAATTCCAAGCCAGTTTTCAAAATTTCTGATTGCCTGAAAACAAGCAAGAGCAGGCTGCAAAAGCAGCAAATTCCGGGGGGCGGCGGGGGGCGGGCAGAAACCATCAAAATCAGAGCTTGGTACAATTCCTACTAAAGTGTTCAGTTTCTATAGAAACAAATGGTTGTTTTATCGACTTTGCCACTCAACCTTCGGCACATTGAGATGTTAATTTTTTAAAAACAGCTCCATCGGTAAGGTGTGATCTCCTGAAACAGTCCAGTTAAACCCTGTCCCGAGGGCGGGTGCACAGGACTGCGGCATTGAGAGCTCCATGAGGACAGATACCCTTTTATTCTGATATACCACCAAGCTAGTAGTTAACCTAGAGAAGACCGAGACGGGATTCCATCAATAAATATGAAGATCTCACAGGCCGGTGCCAAGAGGATGGTACCAGACTCTTTTCAGTGGAGCCCAGCAACAGGACCAGGAGCAATGGCCATAAACTAAAACACAAGTCCCACCTCAACATGAGGACGAACTTCCTTACGTTGAGGGTGGCAGAGCACTGGAATAGGCTGCCCAGGGAGGTTGTGAAGTCTCCCTCTCTGGGGACATTCCAAAGCCCGCGGGACGCGTTCCCGTGTCACGTGCTCTGGGTGCCCCTGCCCTGGCAGGGGGAGTTGGACTGGATGATCTCCAGAAGTCCCTTCCACCTCTGGCTATTCTGTGAACCTCCTTGAAGGAAGGTGAATAATGCCGGCTGTGCAGGAACTGACTAGAAACGCAACTGGAAAGGACAGGGCCAGCCGCGGCGCGCAGGTACCGACGAATGGTGGGTTTGGAGCACCTGTGGGCAGCAGGGAAAATCCCTGTTCCCCCCACAGGGTACCCCCGGAGGCCAGTACGGCCTCAGAGCACAGCCCCGATTCCTTCCTTCCCGACGCCGCTCCCGCTCGACGCCTCAGGGAAGCAGCTCGCGCCGCCCGCGGGACCCCTCCGGGCGGGGAGGAAGGGGAGGCACGTGGTGCTTTACGTCGCTATCGCGCAATGACGTCACCCCGCCCCGCCGCGAGGCCTCCGCACGGGGCCAATGGGCGGCGCGCTTAGTGCCTTG